>JARGXW010001034.1:0-41393 GCA_029204085.1 Mycena sp. CBHHK59/15 | reverse complement strand
GCCCCCTTTTCGGCATTAGAAGCCAAATACCGATGTATGTGGTCGACAATACCCAGCTGTAGTGTATTATCGGCTGTCATCCGATGACTTGGGCGTGTTCAAGTTGGAGAAACAACATAGAATTCCGGCTCTACATCGTTTACATTATACTGGGAAGAATTCTGTCATTCAAGGAGCACTGAGACATGAATTCTTCGTGTTCTTTCATGACTTTCTTGACTTCTCAATGTAAACAAATGTTACCTAGATGCAAGTCAAAAACCCAACCAGCACAAGAGAAATAAGTCCATGCCATAATCCCATCCACCATCTGCTCATAAGGGGAAAATATTTCAAATGATGCTTCTCTCGCCTTCGATAGGACTCACATACTCTTGACCCGATATTCAGCCATGAGGGTTGCGGAGGCATCGTTCACCTTGAGCTATATGTACAGCCTGAGTACAAGTATAATTATGGACTAGCGAGACAGCCGACCTTCATTGTGTACAGTGTGTGGCTCCACCGGTACTCTTTTCCATCTTGTGCTGTGAATACATGTTCCCTGTCCTTTGTAATTAGCCCCGATTCAATACTGTCGGCAGGAATGAATATTCGAACGCGCCAGCCATACAAGCTGAAATTCTCCTTCCGAAAGAATGTCGCAGCATCAATGTCCTGCCCACCGAAACGAATCACCGTCGAGCCGACCACGTGCCAGTAAATATACGCAAGGAGGCCGAACCACTCGCTGTTGGCTGCATCTGCTCCCTCATCTTCCTCGCGTCGCAGCACATCGTTGTTGATGCGGCGGCTAATCGTCGTAGTGGTATCATGCATCTTGATTTCTGTCTGGACTTTGTATTGAGCGACACCAGACTCGGCGTCGCTGTAGGTATCATTGATGGGCTTGTGGGTTGATAGATTGAATTGATCGACCTTGGGGTCTATCTGCGTGACGCTGGAAATATGGACATCTAGGCAGCGGCCCTTTCCACCGAAACCCAAAAATGCTCTGAATTCGCAAAACAAACTGTGCAGGCCATGCGGGCCGGCGCACGGCCAGCGTGCGGCATCAAGAATGGGTAATCCTTTTTTTAGCTTCGACTTCTATAGTTTCGTGGGAAGCGGCTATGCCCATGGCAATTAAGGTCCATTCAGTTGCCGTCACTTTGCGGCACTTGCTAACGGCAACCGAATGGAGCCTAATTGATTGTCTGCGGGTTGAAGCGGCTGGCGCCCTCCTCGACGTGCACCCACCATGTCTCCCGAAAGCCATCGGAAAGGTCCCAATACGAACTCCCTTACTCCGGCTCATCAATGCTCAACACTCTTGGAAGACGAAATGACCAGCTGCTCCGAGACTGCGACACACGGGAACCCAATTGAGCGCTGCCGCGTTCACCACGAGCAGTACTGCACCATGACAAAGCGGTACAAGGAGACCCAGAAATTCGTAGATGACACATTCTCTAGTGCCTTAGTTCCGACCAAAGAAGATATCGAGGGCTATGCGTCCATTTCTACCATCCTGGAAAAGGCGAGGATGATGAAGAAGTACGTGAATGCGATTCGGGAGGAGCGAACTGGGCGAGACATCCACCATAGACGGTTCTTCCTGAAGGGTGTGTGAAGTGTTCATATTAACAGTCCCGTCCTGCTGAAAATTGCGATTTGCATGGTACCAGTTGATGACGGCCATAAAATACGCATCGACATTCTTGCAAAGCGAATGACGGAAGGAGTGGAAATCAGAGACGCCTTGGAGGCTCGGGCAATGGCGATCTATATGGAAGACCATCCCGCAAAGAACTGGATCAAGGAATTTCAAACCACCCCCTTGGACGAAGACGACGAAGGACCCCAGGCAGGAAAGGATATGCTCTCATCTCTGCAATTCATGCAGGATAAGCTGCAGGAGGAGGCTGCCCTGTGCGAGGACGATGATCTAATGCATTAAAAATGAGATTGTAAGTCTCTTTCGCTGTCATGCCAGTGGAATCGTTTAGCTGATGTAGTCGAAGTCGGCGCGAGCAAAGGCTCAAGTTCTTCGAATACATACTCGAGCCCGAAATATTCTGGGAGAACAACTTACGAAATGCTGTCCAGACTACGTTCCCCGGCTACGCCGAAGAAAGAAACCTCAGAGATACATTTACCAATGCGTGGCTGCAATACACTCGTCGGATCATATTTCACGATCCACATCTCTTCATCAAGTCAGAGGATAAAGTTACGCTGAAGGACTTGGTGCTGGACGATGATTTTGGCGACCACGATCTTCTCCGAGTTGCGCTTATGAAAGAGAAGCGCTTGAAAACTGGGCTGAAGTGGTGGAAAGATTCGTGGACTGAGGCAATATTTATTAAAGACATCTCTGGGGTTGGTCCTAATAGTGAGCCACCAGTCGTGTTTCAGAAGAAAAAAAAAATTAAACTTGCCAATAAATCGCAGAAAATCGTATCAAGATCTTGGGTGGTTGGATTTACAACAACTCTCGCAATATCCCTGCACCGAATAAGGTGTGGTATGTGAGTGGTTTTCCCCTATGCATGTCTACCCATTTGACGAGCCATTTCAGCATATGCTAGCGACAGAGCCGCCTGAGAAAGACACCGAAAATCGCTACGTGCGCCTGTGCTGCAATTTCGATGAGCTTCATACCTTCCTTGTGTTCAGTGCGCTATTACCGAGCAGCACTACACCAACCTTCTGCAGCAAGGCCCTCAGGCCCGGTGGTAACCCGCCAGATTCTGCAATAACAAGGAACCATCTGAGTCTCTGCGGAGTGATCCTCACAGATTTGGTCAATGGCCGCAAAGAGCTCAAGCGTCCGGACCCGAGATCGAGCGGCCTTCCAGCAAAAACAAGAGGCTGGACTACGTGGGTCGAGATGGAAAGGCGGGCGTACATGTTTGGCGCCATCAGAAATGAGCAAGACGAGTTTACCACGGCGTTCCTGCGCGAGCTCCGCGCCCGGCCGGATCTCTTCGCGGTCGTCACCCGTTCTGATACAGACCCGCCTCTCAAACTCGAGTCGTTCGGGGTTGTGACCGACCAAATGCGCATGCGGAAGTTTGAAGCGCCCTACCAGCCAGTCGGGAGCGCGCCAGTCGGGCGGGGCACATGGGAGGTCCTGCGGTCCGCCGCAGATGTTCTATACGGTGGTCGTCGCGACCCGTCAAACAAAAATGCGGTGGCCGGGTACCTGTCGTCCGGTTTCAACAATGCCAGGGGCGCACGGGGACGATTCTTCTCTCACAAACGTTTCCCTGTCAAGTATTTCCTCATATTAAGCGCCTCGCCTACCGAGAATGCCCATGATCTCGTGAGGCAGGTAGCGTGGGCTGCTTTCCGGGCACACGGACTAGTGCATGGAAATTACGACGAGGCGAAGTACATCAAAGCATCCGTCGTGTTGTTCGCGAAGCATGCCAGGGAGAGGTTGTCCTTTTGCCTGAGGGTAGCTGGACTTCCACCACGTTAGTGTCGAGAAATTGACCATGTTGCACGTACTGTAACAGTAGTATGTAAGAATATTATACGTTTCCAATGCTTTGAACAATTTTCTATGGATCTTGACTTATGAGTGCAAACAGGATAGAAATAAATACGTGCGGAAAAAAAAACTGACCAGAACGGACTGCAGATCACAATGATCAGCACGGGCCGGTGCGGTCCAGCAAGCGAGGGACGAGCTTCATCTGTTGAAGTGCGTGTCTACGAGAGACTACCGGTGCGACGACAATAGGGGAAGTCAGAGTTGGTCGATTCGCGGTCGATTCGACTTTCGATTCTGCATCGATTCTGGAAATAGAATCGACCGAGAATTGGTTATCCAAGAATCGAAATGGAATTGAGAATCGTTCAAGAATCGATGCAGTTCCTCCTCCAGAGGAGGAACTGCATCAAGAATCGTCGATTCTCGCGGCGATTCTCGTGACACGTCAATTCTGATGGTGCAGAATCGCCGTAGAATCGAACCCAGAATCGGGTCGGTCAGAGTGATGTCTCGATTCTCGGTCGATTCTGGTCCCAGAATCGGGTCAGAATCGAAGCCTGAATCGACCATGAATCGAGCCAGAATCGACAACTCTGACTTCCCCTAATCATTAGATGCGTGCACATCAGGAAAAACTGTTCTGAAAGTTGTTGCCTGGTCAGATAAGTTGTGATAATTAGCAGTATATACCTTGGCAGCGGGTTATGTAGATCCCGTAGTCTCTGATGCAATGCAGAGGGCCTCTATTGCACTACGTGGTTTGGCGCTGGCACTATGTTGACTACAGAGTTCCGGGCGGTCGGCGAACATCCCGCAAAAAAGCCGAGGCCCAGATTGAGTACCCAGAGTCCAGTCAATTAACCCAAAGTCAAAGGATCGGGTTCCGACCTGGCAGTCATGCCTCGTCTCCAACTTGAAGTTCAAGAGCTCTAAAACTGACAAGTCATTTCAAGCTCCAATTCCACGTGCTGGATTGATGGACCAATCAGCAGCGATTGATACTGATGCATGTTTCTAGGAGGAGGAGGTATATTATACTGACACGGTCCCACAATTGGAACAGTCAGTTTACTAAGGATGACATCGTAACTATTGTAGGCTAAAAGTCACCCATCAATACATAGAAACACACGTACTACCAAGAGGGGGGCGGAAAATCTAGGTAGCCAATGAAAATCCCGGCCTGGCTCGGACAAGAGCAGGCAGCTTGCCAGTTACAACCTCGTGGGTGGCCCACTCCGATTCCTCGGAGTCGACCTTAAATCCCCGGCAGCCAGAAATCATTTGGCCGCTTTCGACTCAACAGTCCCTCTGGGCACTCATGCTGAACTACTACGAAGAAAAACTAGTGGCTCACGCAGGGTCGTATCCCCCATAACGTACACAACAGACAACATGCATTTTTTGTTGCCTGAAAAAGAGGTCGTGCCGGACACGGGACACGCTACAAGCCCCAGGTTCACGGCGAGAAGGCGACGCGAAGGATTGAGCTCGCGCTGCCGGACCCATTTTGTCGATTTCCACTAGCGCTGGAATCTGAGAGATGCCCGGAAACCGTGCATGGGCGGGGAACGACTGCAACTCGAATGCAAACGACATTTCTCCACTCCTAAGTCAGAAGCCCGCGAACTTCACTCCTTTTGATACAACTCGAACACGCGGATCTCGAGCCCCAGAATCGCCTGTGCCATCTCGCTCAGATGCAGCGCTGCGACGAGCGCCACGTACTCGGGCGAGTCCGCGAACTCCGCGTTCGTCCACTCGTGGATCACGAGTACTTGAGCGGGCGCGCCTCCCCGCGCTGCGCCGCCGCACCGTGCTCCGCATGGCTGTGCAGCACGCACCGCCGCATGCGCCGCCAGCCGGGCACGCGCGAGAAGGCGTCGGTCTGCTCACCGTCGTGCCGCACGTGGAACGCGTCTGCGCGTCGGGCCGGATGTCCGCGCTGACGACGTACAAGAACTCGTGCGGGGGCTGCACGGCGGGGTGCGTGCGGCTGGCGGCGAGCGTGTACACACGCCGTTCATACGTGGGCAGCAGGGCGAGGATGTTGGCGGAGGCGGAGGCGCCTGGAAATTGCGCGGCGGCGCTGTCGAGGACGTCCGTCGACGCTACGTCGTACAGTGCGAGCCACGGGGGATCTTGCGCATCAATCGCTTTGTACCGGACGCCAGTGTGGAACCCCGCAATCGCTGCTTGGGCAGGCATGTGCTCGGCGTCGTACCAGGCTATCCATTTATCCCGTCAGTGCAGAGCATCCCGCAGATAATTACCAACCATTGAACGTCTCGAGCGGCACAGCTGTTCCCGGGTCGCTGTACTCGAAAAGCAGGGCTGGATGACTCTCTGGTGTGCTCATGCTGGAATCTTTGTCGGGGAGAATATGGTCACGGTTGCTTACAGCTATTTGCGGAACTTAGGGCGTGGCCAAAATTTTTCCTTTTTGGTAAGTTTTTGATCTCTTTCACTAATTCCCTTGTAACGTCCTCAAATCTTCTCCGTTTCGCTCAAAACTTGGATCATTCGATTCATAATGAAATTCTACAGTGCATAGGCACATGTACTGTTTAATAGACTGTTTGGCTCTATTTATTGATGATTGTGGTAATTTGGCATATATACCTTCTAACAACGGAAAGAGACATCTGGAACCCCCATATTTGAGGATAATCATCTTTCACATATTCTATAGTGCCTAGGGTAGTTATTTCTGCAACTGGTGAAGGGAAAAACAGATGTATTGGTCCAAGAACATGTTGCTGTACTTGTGCCCATGAAATGAACATGATTTAATCATACTTGGCAAAATCAAGGCATGGTGCACTGTATTATGTGTGTGAGACCATGATCTCTAAAATACATAGCCCCTGGATGAGATCTGCTTTTTGCAGAGGGGTTACAGTGGCAGTGAAAAAGAATGAGCGCAACTGTTTGAACCCATTCCTGCATGGAATCAGTCGGAATAAAATCTAGGCATGATCTTGAACAATTTCTAGGTCCTCTGAGAGGTCCGTGATTACCATATATGGAAATCCGATCACAATAAATTATTTCATGGTTTTCTGAAAACCCGACTTTGCAGATGTGTCCCAACATGAAACATGGTGCAAATGGGCTGAAAGTACTCCCAAAGGTGACTCTATTCACCTTTTGTTTCATGTGAATCGATGGGGATTTGAGCTCACAATTTGCCTCTCAATGTGGCCATTTTGTGTGGTGAAAATGCTCAAAATGGCTCAAAAATGCTCAAAATGACCACATTGCAAGAGGAATTCTGAGCTCAAATCCTGTCCAATTTGGGTCAACCAAAATATGAATAGGGTCGCATTTAGAAGTACTTTTGGCCCATGTACATCATTTTTCGGTAGGGCTCAGATTTCAGAACTGCATTTTCAGAAATCAACAGAATAATTATTGTGATTGGCTTTCCATATATGGCAACCCATCGATACGACTGGGGACCTAGAAATTCTCCAAGAATGATGCCTATATTTATTCCGAGTGATTCCATGCAGAAATGGGCTCAAACAGCCGCGCTCATTCTTTTTCGCTGCCACTGTATACTGGAAACACAGCAGCTTACCAATCTGATGGTCAGAGGGAGCTTATAAGTATTTGATGGATCCTATGACACATATAATTTCGATACAAACTGAATGGTCCATGTTTCGAGAGAAACGGACAAGATTTGAGGCCGCTATGGGGGCATTATTGAAAGAGATTACCAAAAAGGAACAATTTTGGCCGCACCCTAAGTTCTGCAAATAGCTGTAAAGTTGGCTGTTGCGAAGTGCGAAATGATCAGCGATCCGGGCCGGTCGCCGAGTCAGAGAATAATTGGCACCGCCACTGCCTTGTGGTAAGCTGCAGGTGCTGACACGCCCGCAGAAACTACCATGCAACCTTGTCCGGGCTGAGCCCAAAATTTGGGCAGTTTTACCCTATGGCCTTCTGGATCACCTTTTGCTCTATCTCAGACAAGGTTTTAGGGAGTGAAATCAGGATTTTTCTACAAGCCCAAATCTTTGGGCTCAGTCTGATGACCGGGAATTGGTCTGTTCTGGTGTGTTATATCAATTCAAAGTCTCTGATCAGCTCCGATGTTCGCGCCAAACCTACACCTTCCTGTGGCTCCTGGCCCATACACACCAAAAAAAAGTTCCACGTGATTTACTCTATGGCGGACAAGGTTCCCTGGTTTTCAGGCTATATCACAGACTAGCCTAGCACTACCATACATGAGGAGTCCCCGGTTTGATTCAAAGTCAAGTGAGTCACAAGTTCAATCCTGTTGGATGGAATTTATTTTGGACATTATATATTCAGATGTAGTATACTAAGTGGGTGACTTCCCGTAAATATATTCTGGTGGAATATTTCGCTGTGATGACGAGGCACCTGACATCTGTCAAGTAAGTTATGACCCTTCCGGCTATTCTCACATGAACAGAAGACTCTCAATCAGTGTTTTATCAGCACCGTCATCTTCTGATATGCAGCTTTGACAAGGTCATGCTTTCGACAGCAAGGCTTCTGTTAGGCCACGGAGTTGAGGGAGTAGCATTTACAGGTGGACTCCTACACATGAGAGGTTGCTTATGTTACATCAGTGTACTAAATTATAATTGTTGCTTGCAGGAAACATGAGTGACCTGAATATCCCCTGCATTGATCCCATGACTGGCACCCTCAACCATGCTCAGAAATTGCGCCAGACTATTTAAACCTTATGGGAAGTCACCTAGTACTAGGGCTAGAGTCTAGTAGCATATTCCTACTATATGTAATATACCCTGCATAAACCCTTGCATGCTGATTCATGCCAAGGATCCAGGCTTCAAAACGAATTGTGTCACTGGCAAATCGTGAACTGCTGTCTCCGATCAAGACAGGCAGTCTCACAGAGGACTCGGATGGTTGGGTGGTTGTGGTGTGTGGCCCCGCTATGTTCATGCTTGCTGACCGCCTGCCTGAGAAATCGACGCTGACCCAAGAGGACTGCACCGTAATGCTGCTGTTTGCCCACAGCCACCCACAGCTGCCCACTCACCCGCTGACGTCACATACCTCGCACCAGCCCTGCATTGTGCGCAATAGCACTGATTGTTTGGTTGAGAGGTCTTTGTGCAGGTGGGCATCAGCCTGCATTCATCATTCAAGTATAGGCACGGCGCAGACCCGGTGAGTTTGACTTCACCTGCACACCCACAACACTACACGGAAGATGGACTGGGGCTGCGGGAGCTGAAGCTGTGTGCAGTGGCTGTGCACAGTGGTTACCTGTCTCAATCCACAATTACATATGACATTGTCTCCCACCATCCATGCCCCACTGCGAAGTCGTCCCTGCACCTTGTGCCTCGACTTTCGTGGTACATACACACCCCAACTGCACACTGTACATGATTGACGGTGTGCCCTCCTTCGTTTTCTGCCCTACCTTCGTTACCTCCCTCTCCCTCCTCCTCTCTTCCTCCACACTTCCAGTGTGCTGTTTGGGGGTGTATCTCCCGATCTGGCAGCTGTGAGACGACTGGTGTATGACTTGCTACCATCTCAGCCCAGTCCACCCCGTTCTCTCTCATATTCCCCACATCCACCACACACTCCTTCCTCTGCCTGTTCATGCTAACTATGCCCCCCACACGCATCAGTCCCAACCCTGTGTTTTTCCCTGTATGTTGTCTGCACCTGGCCCTCACACAGAGACAAAGAAGTGTTCATCCCCACTGCAGGTCTCTCAATCACAGTCTACCTATTGAAATGCTGTGTGTCCACAATCCCTGCCCCCTATAACAACGACATGAAGATACACTATTTTTACAGCCAGCCATGCAGGTGCATGAAAGATGGGAAAATACCCAAGGTGAGTACTTACCGTGTCCATCACCGCATCCCTCATCTGCCCCATTCCACTGTCCCCCCCCCTGCGAACCAGACGCAAACACCCCACAGAGCATCACTTGATCACCCATGACTGCAGCAATGGGGTGTATGCAGTCGGGACATGGTGCTGCGAGCCAGGACATCGTACTACATGACCTTTCCACTGTGTGCATCTTGCATCCCTCCCTGCACGTTGCCAGATCTGCACCAATGCACACACCACATCCTGCTGGAGATCCGACAACCGAACGTGCTGCCGGACGTGGGTGCACCTTGCACTGGGATGAAGTGCACATCGCGACTCCCTCACCTTGGCTGAGCTGCACGGTTGGTTATGGACACACACATTGGCTCGATCTTGTGCTGATGAGAGGCATGCACAATTCAAGAGCTGGGGCTACCTGCGCTCGACAACTGTCTGTGTGCGCTCACCTCCCCACCTCTCCGACTCTTATTCGGACTTGCCTTGAATGAGCACCATGTTCGTGGCTGGCCAGTTGGCGCTGGGTCGGGTCACCATTGTCATCAGAACCTGGAGGTGCATGCAACATCGGGTCGCACATGTATGCGGCTGCAATCAAAGTGCTCGACAGTTGCATGGTGTGCGCAGGCCCTGGTCTCACTGAGGGCCTGCACATGGGCTAGCATGCCTCCAGACAGTTTCCGTGCGTGAGGGATGGGAAGCGTCACTGTGAGCGGTGCCTGGTGGGCATTGTCGATGGTTCCTAGTACACGCCATGCTGGGCTCATGGGGCCTTGGTGCTGCCAGCCACAAGTGCTCGGCCTCCTCCTGAGATGATGTAGGGTGATGTCGCCACTTTGTGTGCACTTTGGGGCAGGGGGATGTACTTGCAGAACAGCGAGAAGATGTATATGATATGTGCTGGGGGGCATGCGCAGTGGTGTGTAGGCAGGGGTGGTGTGTGTCATTGTGCAGACCAGACAGCATGTGGCAGGGACAGTGGGTGTTGGTGGTTGGCAAGTTGTGTGCAGGCCCAATTGTCACGCACCAGTGGGCTGTGCCATGCGAGCCGTTGATAAGGTGTGTATCTGTACACACGTGAAAATCGCATTTTTGTGAGCTTTCATCTCTAAGTAAGACATAATCACTAGTGTACACACTCTGCCCTGGAGTGGTGAACTTAGCCATAGACCGCTGTAAGCTTGCAGGCACTACGTGCTTATAGAGCTATGACAATACCTTCACAATGGGGTCAGATTAGTTCTGTAGACCCACTGTGGGGCACATATTTACTATGTGTGCATGAGGTGATCAAAGGGATTTGGTGGGAGGCAACCTGGCAAGCAAGAGATTGCGAGTTCAGATAATTCACAAGATTTGTGGACCGTGGGAAAGCATGGTTCAAGTTCTGTGGGTTGATTACATAATCGCTCGTGCGGTTTGATAGATATTGAATGGACTTGTGTCCCCTGATACAGTTCCAGGGGAAGGAAGTGAGCTCTACAGGAGTTGCTCCCCACAGAACAACGGAAATGGCAGAGACAGAAAGACTTGACTGAAGTTCTAGGGGAGGCTTGTATGTTCCGCAGGTCGGATGTCTGTGGCTGTGCAGCATCCTCGGGTCGGTTCTAGAACCCTGACAAAGATAGATCAGATGATTGTGTGGGTAGCAGATGTTCCTCCACAGCACCTTTGAATTGCGTGATTATTGCTCATACTGTGTTGGCATGCCCAGCTTGCTGAGTAAAGCCAGGGGAGCACATGTATGCACCAGATAGAACCCCGGGAGACTACTATTTGAGGGGCTGGTCTGCCTTATTAAGGAATCTCCCCGCTGAATGCCAAGAAATGACCATGCATCCCCCAGAACTCTTCTTATCTCCATATATCTTGTATATTTGTATAAAAGGTGTAGTGTAGCACCAGGTGTAGTCAGTAGACCTCACCCCCAAAGTATCGGGCTCTGAGTCGCTGCTGGATTAGAGACAGATTTAATAAAAAGAACTTGTTAAGCTTGAATAGCGATAAGATCGGGATTGACTTGAGCGTTTCAGATGAAGCATTTATAGAAAGAGTCTTGCTCCCTGCAGAAGTGCTCATCATTTTATGATTTGTAGCCAGCGGTCGGACCTTAAGTGCTCTATAGATATCTGTGGGTCCACTCTCATACACCATAGATTAGAAGCAGCACAGTTGCATTTCAGCTCCTGGGAGCAGGAGCTCGGAGTTCTGTCTTGCCTGGTTCTTTTTATTACATATAAAAAGCCAGTGTCGCGTGCTCGTAGCTGTTCTCCCTGGTAGCTTTAAGCTCAGGGTCAGTTTACAATTGCTGTCCTTTGTAGCCATAGGCTCAGGTCGCTCAGTTCGAATTACACATACCTACCCTTGGAGCTGTAGAGCTCAGGAAGGTTGTGGGTCTGTTCTCGAAGCCACCCACCTTTTCTTTGGATTTTGGTTTAAAAGATAGAAAAAGATTATTAAAAACTCTTGCATGCAAGTGCACCTCATTTAAAAGATTTGATTGCTCTCCCGCAAGACTCTTTTGAATTGTACACCCTTTCTTGAAGGGCAAGTAAAACTCCCCTACTGTCCCCCAAGCAAAACACCCTATGGGTAGCATCTCTCTTTTAAGTTCCCCTTCCCTTGGGACTTATCTTAGGGTGTCAGCATGAGATTTTGAAAATTTTGAGATTTAGTTGAGTTAGGTTGGTGTCGAGTTGGTTGAGTTTCTTGGGTTCACTCAGACTCGCTCTCACATTTTCTGAGCTCACTATTTTAGAGGTTTTGATTTCACAGCTGCACCGGAGTGCATCGTTTCACCGTCAGTGAGTAACATGTGTTTTTGGGTGTTTCTACAGGTTCTGTCAGAAGCGGTTCAGGTGGCAGGTGGTAGCAATGTTGCGCTCCACTTGACATGCCTTGCTTCCAGGCTTCGCGCCGAGTCGTACGGTTGCTGCAGGTGTGTATGTTGGTGTGAATTGACATAAATTAGATGTACACTGAAAAATAATACATTTCATTCAAAATATCTCTTGGAGCTTTCTGTTTGCTCAGACCCACCTGTGGTATAGAACGAGGAGTTGAGAGCTTTAAATAGGAGGGGAACATACCCAGATGTAGCATCAAAAATTGTGGAGCTCAGAGGTTCAAACTGATGGCCAAGCCAGACATATTTAGGGGAAGTCAAAGCGGTCAGGCAGGACCATTCACCCTCAATTCTGATGTTGATTCTGATGTTGATTCTTGAGTCAATTTTGGACGAGAATCAGTTCAGAATCAGTGTTCCACCTCCAGAGGAGGAACAGCATCAGAATCTACATGAGAATTGGTGCCTGCCCTAAACTAACTCAGTTCTCAATTCTCTGTGATCATCACACCCATGGTCAAATTACATAATAATAATATTGTCAGTTTTTTTTTTTCTGCTACTGTTGCTACCATACTTTGTACTCTACTGTCGACCAGCACTACCCTACATGGCCACCACCAAAAAACCTGTTCCATCCAACCCTCCTGCCCGCAAAATGGTGCAGACTGAGAAAGGGAAATTGCAGAAGCCCAAAAAAGCGAACAAAGCCAAAAAGAAAAAGACAACGCAAGTAGTGACAACAGCAAGGTTGCCGCCGCCTGCCAGCGATCGAAATATTATCTAATGCTACATTTTCTGACCTATGTATATGCTGAATCCACAGTGTGAATTGAGCTCAGAATTGGGTTGATCAGAGCTAATATCGATTCTTAATTGATTCTGTCTGGTGACCCGGACAAGAATCGGTTCAGAATTGACATCAGAATCAGCCATGCCTGGCTGCTTTGACTTCCCCTATTGAATTGAACTGGAGACTCATAGTGTATTGTACTAGTACTTGATTTCTACGAATCACTATGGCCCATGAATATGTTGATACAAATACAATTGTTCAAGGACTCTTGGCAATCTTGTAGATGCCGGTCAGACAGTCCAACTGGTGTTGATGAAATCTACATCATCAGAGTCGTTGTCCTGAATCTCTGAGTCTGACTCCGACCATGAGCACCCAGGATTTCGCGATCACATGGGTATGTAGGCCCAGCAGAACTTGGTGCAGCCGCCTTTTTGGACACGGGAAATTTAGCAAAGGAGGAGGAGCATTGCTATAGCGCAGAGATGTCACCCAGTTCATCTGCTTTGTCCTCGTAGACCCAGATATTTGGCCATGCAATTGAGCAAGACATGACTGTCTGTTAAAGCTCTCAGATGAAAGTTGATGCATTGATGAACAAGTGTGAGGGCAGGGATAACTTTGCAAGACGTCTGGCCAAGGCAAATGCACATATAATTATATTCGACAATTTGGTAAATATCAAGGCAAGCGCTGAAGCGGCTCGAGTTCTGCAAAAAAGATCCATAGTAAATTAAAGACATAATAACGTCTATCTGTCAATACCTCTAAAGTGTTGTCAGTTTCTGGCTGACAACCAGATACATGGGTGTGAAGAGCTTGCAGAAAGGAAGGAAAGTCAGCATACAGTATGACCACAAACAGGTCTCATGGACCAACCTTTTGCTGCCCTCCACAGACAAGCGACAATGCAGTGATGCGCAGCACCTCCCTGATGTCATGCATCCCCTTGAGCATGAGCCGCAGAAGCTCCATCACCCACAGCACATTGTGCATGACGATGTGGAAGGGGAGGATGACCCGCTCGACGCCTCTTCCCCATTCCATATTTACTCGTGTACTCTTCAGTATATCGGACTTCGGTCCGCATAATTGTTCCATAGGTACACATGGACAAATATACTCCCCTTACACCAAAGCCACCACCATCTCCACGACCAGTGACCTGAGCAGCCCACCGAGGCTACGTCGCCAGCAAACAGAATCCACCCGAGCCCCGTTTTACCCCATCTCCCGAGCCTTTCTGCGCTACACGCATACTCCGAGCCCACATGGCACTTTTCCCAGAATCGACCCGATTTTCATTCTACGCTTCTACAACTTTCCCGGGACCTTTCGCTGACTTTCTACTTCACCTGTACACCCCATTCTCCGGACTACTGACCCATTATTCTGTCTACCAGACGAGAACTCGCTACTGCGACAACGAACATGCTGCTTTGGCTCATGTGCCAGACTATGACATTTTTATGGCTAAAAATTATTTGGTGGTAGGATTCAGGTTATGAGTTATGGTCTAAGGACGGTACATTTTTGTGTTGTTCCATGGCTGTGCTTGGTGGTTGGTCAGTGGTTCTGAAATCGGATCATGCAGATCATTTCCATATTGGGAACCTCAGACATGACCAAAAACATTCCCACAGAGCCTGTATTTGACAATACATAAATGCAAACATTGCTATAAGAAATGAGATTTTCTGCCTCAGACTCATCCCCAAACATGTGAATGTGCACTAGCCACTGTATTGCATCCTGCAGTTGGGGCACTCTCTCAACTATCTATCATTCAACTATTTTTTAGACTCTCCTCAGACTCACTCTCCTGCGTTTTATCCAGCTGCAGATATAGATCTTAATGCAAAAGACTAGATCAATAATAATTACTCTCTCCTAGCCAGGCACAAGACTGCTAAGTAAAATGAATATTATCACAGACCTTTCGACAGACTTTGCCAAATATACTATGTCCTCAAATTTCTTCAATTGGGGTGGGATAAAATCTGTATCCATTGAGATTAATGTAAGTTAATTCTACCTCTCACAACTTCTTACGCAATGCCATATGCATCTTGGGTGGCTAATGATTATCATACTGTACGGACATGTAGGGAGGCAACGGTCACGGTCACAATGAGGTCCGTTGTGTTGCCTAAATTCCTACGGGTCACGGTCATGGCAAGGTCCGTTGCCTTCAAAAAATCATGACTATTAGCGGGAAAAATAAAAATAAAAATAATCACGTAGGAAAAATGAATAAAAGACAAGCTATGCCATTAGATTAGCCCATAAAAGAACAGAACTCCTTGGAAAAGCAATTTACAGTGGGTTTTTGGCCTAGAAAATTGGCTCTCCGTTGCCTTTTTTGGCAACGGTCCTGGTCACGATAGGGTTCGTTGCCTAAAAAATAGGCAACGGATGTGTCACAGTCCTGGGGGCCGTTGCCTCCCTACATGTCTGTACAGTAAGTGATGTCTCTTAAGTGTGCAGAAGTAAACCAAGCTATTGAATTATATTTTTATCCTGAAGTTCATCAAACATGATGTTCCAAAAAGAAGCAGTTCTGAGATAGGCATTGAGATAAATTTGAGCTGCAAAGTTTTTGTCTATTTGGTATGATTTTGGATCATGTCTGAGCATGTGACCAGCCAACCATCAACCACAACCACCAACCACGAATCACAATATCATAAGAAACCAATGTGCACAGACCACCATCTACAAGCCAATAATATTTACTGAAAAATGAGTTTACAGAGTACACATGGGTGGATTTGTTCCACTTCTGTCGCATCTACCAGGGCAAGGCTTTTGGTGCTGCCCTCGTGCACCACAAGCATTACCTCACCGTGTAGACGGGCCTTAAGCCTGGTATGTGGGTGCTTGATGTTGGGTGTGGAGTGGGTGGCCCTTCCCAGGCAATCACTCAGTTTGCGGACATCGAGGTCATTGGATTGAACAACAATGAGTTCCAGGTACAGTGAGCATGCAAGTACACCAAAAAGGCAGGGCTCGAGGGACAAGTCACCTTCGTCTGCGGTGACTTCATGAAGCTCGAGGAGCAGTTCGGGAAGAACTACTTCGATGCTGGTTGGTGGTTCATAATCCTTCTTTGTATGATGAGGTCTAACGTGTCCTCCTAGTGTACGCCATCGAGGCAACGTGCCATGCCCCGACTTGGGAGGGCGTGTATGGAGAAATCTTCAAGGTCCTTAAGCCTGGCGGTATCGTGAGCACCTGTTTTTCTCAGCCTATCAATTTGACTTGCTGTCAGTTCGGTGTGACTGGGACCCCACCGAACTGACAGCAAGTCAAATTGACATGCTCACAATATGGCCAGGCTTAAGGACCTTAAGATTTCTCCATACATGCCCTCCCAACTTGGGGCATGGCACATTGCCTCGATGGCATACGCTACAAGGACACGTTAGACCTCATCATACAAAGAAGGATTATGAGCTACCAACCAGCACCGAAGTAGTTCTTCTCGAACTGCTACATGCGTCCAGAGTTGTCGTCATGCACATGCGACAGTGTTGAGAATAACTTGTGCTTGATGGTATCGAGAGTTGGTGGGAGATCTCTCTGTGTCAAAGCTATAAAAGTCTGCACATCGGCCTCCTACCAATCAGTGAAAGGCTCGCGTGGATCTTCTAGATCTATTCTTAACTGACACATCAGCTTATCAACACATTGTTCGATCCACGGTTGATATTGATTAATGGCCGTAGACCACAAATTGCATGCAATGCGAGGATAGTCTGTGCACGTGTATCTCACTGGGCGTAAGAATTGCATCCACAGAGTCGAGCCCCAAGCTGGTAGAAATGGAAGCCAAAGTAGAGTCTGTGCCAAAAGAATTGAGAATTTTCTTCCCAGCCTATAAGTATGATGAACCATCCGAAATAATGCAGCAAGACCAGAGAGAAGACTATAGCATATTTTGCCAAGTTTGATCAGGGTTTTAAGGATTGCTAAAGGTTTTCGGGCACCTCGAACGAGACTGCTGGTTTGCGCACTGTCGATTTGTCTTTCAATGTGAAAATTGATAGCCCCAAAAAGAAAAGTGAGAGGGGACGATATGAGAGGATACATCGTTCTACTAGTAGCACTTGACAGTGCGGTCAAGGCCAGCGTTTGTGGGCTGATATCATTATGGTATGCGCCCAATCAATGTTGATCTTTTTGGGAAGCTCCCAGCATGTTAGAACTTTCAGCCTATGCATTCTCCCAGTCATTCGGGATGGCAAGGCCATGGATAGAACGGAGGCAGCAGGCACCCATAAGCTGATCTTTGCTCATCAGTACAGGTCGAGAAGTTGAGAACGATTTTGATCAGATCAGCTGGGTGACACTGCAACTGTGTCCTTGAACCGCTCTCGACTCACCACGATGTCAATGGAAAACGACTCTGGAAATCCAATCCAACTGCCATCGTTCATCACGATCCCATCCATTTCCACCCATTTCTGCCACTGTGGTATTTCTACATGTCGATCTTACTGGTCACATATTCAATCGTCCATTCCGATGTTCATCATGTCACAGGGATTGGGTGATACAACCCAAGGGATTCCACCCATCACAAATTTGCATCGCTTGGACCCTGCACTGAACCATGTAAAGTTCATCATCCCACAAGAATTTGCATTCATCACCCTCAATTTAATCATTCGCAGGCTGCTGCATAAAGTGACAGGAAACAGCAAGCGTGTAATGCCAGCGTGGTTTGATACTATGGCTTACATTGGGCTTGAAACAGACATAGAGTTTGAAACACCTGTCGCTTGAGCTCATTTCTCAACCAATTCCCTCCAGATCTTGCAGAAACTCAACCGACATATATTCCTCATAGGAATCTCAAAAAAAATCAAGGAGTTCTGTCCAGAACTGAGAGAGATACTACAAAGGTGGCCATCAGCCCAGCCAATCACCTTTAAAATATGGTATTCCTCTGCTCCCTCTTCACTGATTCCTTCTGGCTTTCGAAAGCAGACTCTTTACATAAAATAAAATATGCCTCAAAAAAATCCGAAGCGAAACAGGGCAGGACGCATCTGTGCCATGTAGAAATGTATTTGATCGTGACATTTTTAAACTCCGACTCCTATTGTATCACATCAATCAGATTCCATGGAGTAGAGGCCGTCGCTCGGCGCGTCGGACTTTGAAATCCAAATGTCACTATTTGTGATGTGTTCTTTCATACATCTCTGGCTGACGTGTCGTGCCGCGTTTCGCTTCGGATTTTTTTGTGGCATGTTTTATTTTATGTAGAGAGTCCACATCTGAAAGCCAGAATGAATCGGTGAAAAGGGAGCAGAGGAATACCATATTTTAAAGTTGATTGACTAGGCTGATGGCCACCTTCGTGGTATCTCTCTCAATTCTGGATGGAACTCCTTGATTTTTTTTGAGACTCCTATGAGGAATATATGTCAGTTGAGTTTCCACAAGATTTGGACAGAATTGGTTGAGAAATGAGCTCAAGTGACAGGTGTTTCAAACTCTATGTCCGTTTCAAGCCCAATGTAAGACATAGTACTTACTCTTTTGAGCTACCCTTGGGCATTCCCTCTGAGAAATGAGCTCAAGTGACAGGTGTTTCAAACTCTATATCCGTTTCAAGCCCAATGTAACCCATAGTACTTACTCTTTTGAGCTACCCTTGGGCATTCCCTCTCCAGGGTACGAGGACAAAGAGGGCATGCTGCGCACTATGGCCTCCATTGATGCCCCCCTGACTAAACCAGTGGTGTCACCACATGTGTCTTCTATTCCTGTCTTCTAGGCCCATGGGGCACCTAAGGAGACACTGATTCCATTATGTAAACCCAGTGTTCGCCCTAAGGGCCTTAAATCGGGTTGGCCGGCTCCTTAAGGCCTTAATAAGGTTAAGGCCTTAATCTTAAGGGCCCTTAAGGCCTTCGATAAAAGAATTCCCACGGTATTTGGCACAGCCGAAATATCAGAATTAACCTATGTACTCCTCGTCTGAATCGACCTCAATGGCCCCATCATCAGGGAATGTGTCCTCAATCTCATCTGCCAACGCCTCCATGAGAATCTCCTCCTCCTCCATCGCGCGCGCTGACGGTTTACGAGTACAGGGCTTCTCTGCCCCTCTGAATAGGGCCTGTAGCTTCATTGGCTTCCATGTCAGGAGCCGTTTTAGAAGCTGAGGTGAATATCGCTGCAGCGACACAGTAGTTGACATCGGCAGGGGGATGGCGGCGGAAAAATGAAGAAAATTGTACACATGATAATTTAAGGCCTTACTAAGGTCGGGACGCTGGGCCGAAAATTTTTAAGGCCTTAATTAAGGCCTTAAGGGTTAAGGCCTTAGGCCTTCGGGCGAACACTGTGTAAACCCCCTTTTAGGGGGGTTCTTTTGTAGTACCGAAACCTACCTAAGAGGTCCCAGGCTCCACAGTGCCTTGAGTAATATTACTAATATAGAAGCCTTCCGCTTTTGGCGGCAAATGTTCGTAGCCTCCTAGGGACAAACCTTGGGTCCATTCTGCCATATTCCAGCACTCCCAAGCAAGCAAGTCTCGGTTGCAATGACCATTGTGTCTTTGGTAAATTTTGGTCCTCCTTGAACAACATTAGCTTCCAAATAGACCTGCATGATGGCTTGCATGGTGGCCTCTGTTTTTTGCTTCATTTTGTATAAACCACCCATTTTGTGAATCACATGGGAGTAGAGTCTTATATACTAATGTCTACATGTCAAATTTTATTATTTGTGAGTGACCATGTGTGAAATGAGATTCAACAGCGCCTCTTTTGGTGCCTGCCTTTGGCCAAGCTTGGCTTCCAGAAAGCTCCAAAAATCCATGATAAATGTTCTCAAGTGCTGATATGCTTTGAAAGGGACCCCAAGCAGTATTTTCTGGCTGCTGGATTCAAAGACAAAACAGTGATAGATCCCCCTCAGAGCCCTCTACAGACCAAATCTTCCACCCAAATGCTGACTGCATTGACTGCAACAACAACAGTGATGTAAATCTCAGTTGTCAGTAGTGTTCATGCCACCGTAGAGTGGATTGACACCCAGCAACCCTAGGAGCTTTGCTTAATCATGGAGCGTTGAGACATTAATCCAGGATTAAAGCAGAGATTATCAAATCCGGATGAATGCGGTTAGTGGCTTGGTGGCGGGCAGGCGTTTGAACAGAGGTTGTTTAATCCAAAGTTTAATCACCCAGTTCATTAATTTATTGAGCACCAAAAAGTCTTCCATCTAGGGGATTCGAACCCAGCCCAAATGATTATGGAATACAGAACATTAGAAGCATTAACCATTACACCAATACACAATGATGGACTGCTGAGTATTAGCACTAACAGTGGTCCACAGGCATGGGCCGGTGTCCAATTTTCTCCAAGTTGAACTTGGATGCAAGACACTGGTTGAACATTTCAAGTTTTGCACTGAAAATTTTGGTGAAAAATGTTTTGAATTTTACAGTAATTTTTCGCCAAAAAAGTAGGTGAAAAACTTGAAACATTTTGGTGACCTTTTTGAACCTTGTGAAAAATTTCTGAAAAAGTGCTGAAAAAGTTTTGAAGTTCAAAAAATTCATGAAGAAGTTACAAGTTTTTCACTTGGTTTTTCACTGAAAAATTGCTGTAAAATTCAAAACATTTTTCACTAGTTTTTTCACCAAAAAACTTGAAATGTTCAACCAGTGAGACACCTTGACACTGAAGTTATTTTGGCATAGCTACAGTCCTGCATGGCCTGGTTGACCACTGAGAACACCCACCACAAGAAATTTAAGTCTGATATATCAGTCTAACAAGTACTTTGTCATCTTCAGTGCATTCTTTCAAAGATGGTGTCCCTTTTAATCATCCATGAAGTTCGTGTTTAATCTTTGTTTAATCCTGATTAATCCTTGTTTAATCCTTATTAATCCTTATTAATCCTTGTTGAATCCCGACACTCACTGGTTGAACATTTCAATTTTTTCACCTTCTTTTTCAGTGAAAAATGTCGTTTATTTTTCACACATTTTTCACTGAAAAAGCAGGTGAAAATTTTAAAACATTTTCATCACTTTCTTATTTTATTTCAAATTTTTCACCTTGCACTGGTTGAGCATTTCAATTTTTTCACCTTCTTTTTCAGTGAAAAATGTTGTTTATTTTTCAGACATTTTTCACTGAAAAAGAAGGTGAAAATTTTAAAACTTTTTCAGCACTTTCTCAATTCAAGGTGAAAAATTCGAAATAAAATAAGAAAGTGATGAAAATGTTTTGAAATTTTCACCTGCTTTTTCAGTGAAAAATGTGTGAAAAATAAACGACATTTTTCACTGAAAAAGAAGGTGAAAATTTTGAAATGTTCAACCAGTGTTGAATCGAGAAAGTGCTGAAAAAGTTTTAAAATTTTCACCTTCTTTTTCAGTGAAAAATGTCTGAAAAATAAACAACATTTTTCACTGAAAAAGAAGGTGAAAAAATTGAAATGCTCAACCAGTGCAACCTGAATGTTCACAATGTCTTAAGTACTGTTGGGTTGAGACAGTTGTGGGTGTAAAATGTGAAGTTAAGTCTGGAGTGTATTTGGCCCCATACCTCCTCCTCCAGAGTGACAGTACCCATGGGCTCTTTGGTGTAGTGGTCTAAGTAATGTCACTGTTTATCTCTGGCCAAGCTCGTGGTCTTGGGTTCGAACCTGGGGGGTAAGGGTCTTTTTGTCTAGGGGCCTATTTAAACAGCTCCTTAATATTTAATCAGGGTCAACTTCGGCGCAAGCGACGCCACACAACGGCCGCGGATTAAACAGAGCTCCTAGGGTTACCGAAGTGCCGCCCACCTGTCAAGCCTGCAGCCCAATTAATCCGGATTCAATAATCCCTGCTTTCATCCCGGATTAATGTTCCAACGGCTGCGGATTAAACCAAGCTCCTATGGATTCTTTGACACCAAAGGACAGTGTTGTAATATTTTCTCGGTGCCCTCTGCTGAACCAAATGTTCCAATTATATGTCTTTGAAACTCAACCATAAAATACTGTGCTCCCCAATCCTCATTTAGACCCAACCCTCAGACCTGCCTGACAGCTGCTGCAGAACTTCTGCAAGACTTTGTTGCACACCAGCAGCCTTTCAGAGGGCTCCAGTTCTGAGGATGTTCAAGCATCAGAGCTAACAAGCTTTTTTAAAAGTTCAAGAGAAAAAACTGGGAACTTCTCCCACATCAGAGTGGTGCATTGAGACACCTGCATACTCTAATACACTCACCAGTTTGAGGTTCAAACTCCGTCAGAAAGTATCTGGGATATAATTGCACTCTATGATATGAACTTTGCTATTTGCAGGTTCTCATAATTGCCTTTCAGCTCTATATTTTATTGGTTGTACATTTAATGGTACATTCTGATGACACTGTCTGCGGAGACGAATTGAGTGGCCTGGGATCATGGCTGGCGAAGATTCTCCCCCCTCTGGATGTTTCAGTCTGATTGATCGTCTACTGTGTCCTGCTCTCCATCTGTTTTCCATCTCTGTACTAGTGCTGTCCAAAAATATGATATCAAATAATATGATATGATTAAATATGAGATAATACGGATATGATATGGCTCAAGACATAGATGGACGATATTGATACAGGGGAATATGATATGATATGATATGCATATAATATGATATGCCAAACAGGATATCATCATATTTTTTTCATATTCTTGGCTTCCAGTCAAACCTTTGCACAGGAACAATTCAACACCTAATTCTGTCACTGTTTATTTCTTCTGCAGAACAATGCAAGGCCATGCTGAGAGGAAGAAATCAATGTTGTTTGTGGGTATGGATGAAGTCGAGTTGCACTTGGGTTGAATTTCTCCAGTTGAGCCCGGATTTGATGATCCACTTGGATGGTGTAAGGTATGCTGTCGTGTTTCAATACTTGTACTTGCGATAGCTCAATCTGTGCACTAGCAAAAACAAGGGCACAACGCTGACTGTACTACACATAGGAAGGGATATTCTTGCCATTCCTGTGGTTAGTTGTGGAGCACCTTTTTTCAAGCATGAAAGTGATATGAAACACACCTTGAAGGACAATCAAACATCAATGAGTACCGAAAACTCCTCTATGTGTATCATCACAAAGGTAGGCAGGTAGGTAGCATGGGATTGATTGAAGTCGCGGCTCAGTGTGAGCTGGCCAACGCCTCCCCCACTATGACATTGCCTAAAGTGGACAAATGCTGACCAATGTCGCCGCTCTTCGCCGAGAGTGCGAGCGTGTCATAACGTCATGTTTGCTCAGAAAGAGTAAGGTCACAGTGCTCTAGTGGTTGGATGACCAGGCACATAATTACCTAATCTGTCCATGTTGCTAGGGTTCGAATCGGAGGAGTTCACTGATATTTTTCTTTTTCTACCCCATTCTCTATTCCGTTTTCCCCCTTTCCATTTAGCGTATGTGTAAGATCCTGTTCCTTTTCACCTCCGTTTTCTCCTCTCCCACTACAGAAATCAGCTGGCAGTAATCTATATCTGAAGGTTTTATTATAGCATCAATGTTGCTGTACTCTACTACTAGATGCATATATAAGACTACTAAGCAAAAAATGACAGAAAATTTGCCTTTAAGTTGATGTGGCAGATGTGTAAATTGTCTCTGCAAAAGGACTTAATTTAGAACATGTCCATTGTCAACCTGACCTTTCTTAAGGCTTTTTGTAACTTAAATTCACTAAGGAAATAATTGAAATGGATCTGTAAATATGCATTCTCTTTTTGTTCAGTAAACGAAACTAAGAAAATGACTTAAATGGACAATGAACTTGTACTGAACTCGGAACTCAGTGTGAACAATGTCATCGCACTGACTAACACGTGCTGGGAAAGTGACCACGTGATGTCATAGTAGGGGACTTCTCAGTGTGGGTCTGGGCCCATGTCCCATGTCTGTGGGTACGGCCATAATTCAAATTATTCAAGTTGAGAAAAGAGAGAGAAAAAGAGGGAAAAAGAGAGAGACTCCAATACCCTATCTGCACCCCTCCGCGGCGTAATTTTGAGCTCAAAAACAGCGGAGCGCTAAACGGCAAACGCGCCGACCTTGAATCCCAAGCCTGCCGATTGATTGGCAGATCCCTAGTCTATCCGGAGCCATCTCCCCCTATAGACTAGGGTCAGCGAATCAAATTCAAGATAAAAATATGTTCTGACACTGGGACGCCCCGTGATTGATGCGGAAGCTTTGTCCGTGTTTGGTTGGCAGGCGGGCTCGGTTCCAACCTTCCACACTCTATTCCCTCTTCCCACAACATCTATTGCTCAAACTGAAGAGACAAGTTGGATTGTAATATGACCCAGAGTCCATTTATTCGAGCACATTTTTTTTTTTTCGAAATTATTTAATCTGACATTGTTTTCAACCGAAGTTCACCATGTTTCATCAGCGTTCGGAGCAGAATAAAAAAAGTGGCTGGATAATCATCTAACCGGACTATCTATCTTTGATTTTCGTCGAGGAACCGAAAGGATTGCTTCAGATTTGAACAAGAAATAGGGTTTGTGGCTCCCGAGGTGAAATAAGTGTTCACAGCAGGGAATCCAGGTTTAAGCTTTGTTTTTTGCACTTCAATAGGCTGAAGCATTATGCTATCGGAGATCAAGGCAATCTTTGCGCCGGAATGTATCCCCAACCAAGTTTGTTAATGGGATTGGTTGATTTTGGGCTCACAAAGCCTATTACTTTTTTGCCATGGACATTTAGAGAAAGTGTGAGTTGGCAAATCACTCTCAAATGCGATGAAGAACGTGATTATCCGGCCAGTTTTTTTAAAATTCCATGAAAAAAGTGAGCTGAACCCAATTCTTTGTGCTTTTATACCGTTCCATGGCAGTTCAGAAGAGATTGGAGAAATATGGCAGGATAATCATATATAAGGATGCATTTAATGCAAGTTTTGAAGTTACACCCAAGGATTTGGTGCAGAAATGAGAAAGTAGCTAAATGCCGCGCAAAAAGCACATGACAAGACACGTGTGCTCGGGTGTCATCGCGCCGGGCCACGGGCCGGATCGGATCAATCCTTAGTCTATATACGGACTAAGGCAACCACAGGCACCGGCTATGAGCCTGGGTCTGAACTACCTGGAAGTCATAAATATTCACGAATAATCATATCATATTCATATCATATCAGATATCGCAGAATAAATATACAGAAGATATAATACAGATATGATACAGCCCCGAGGATGGTGATATGATATGCATATGATATGATACGTGATTTTTCGTATTCATATCATATTTGGACAGCACTACTCTGTACTAATGTCAGTCTGTTCGCCAGTCAATACTTTTGAAAGTGGCAAGAACTTGAAACATTCCACGGTTCTCTGCCTTCGACAGGAGGAGGCTACTGCCGTGCTCACTATGAGGAACACAGGTACCACACCAGCGGGTCCTGGATCTCGAGGTAATTGTCCTGAGAAATCTCATTCTTCTTTCATTGTGTCGATCACGGTCGCCGGGTCATTTTGGGCTGCAGTTTTACTCTATCTTGGACTGAGTTACATGGTAATTTCTGGGGGCCTGCTCAGACACAGTCAGGGTGATCAAAGGGTGATACTCAGAGCCAAAGTCGCGGTAACAAACTTCAACTCGGCTGAGAGAAGGATACATCGCATTCGTAATCGTAATCGTAGTATGCAGCATACATAAGTAGTAGAGGAAGAGTACAGGGTATCAGGCGGTGTTGGTGGTGGTACATATGATACAGCGGGCGATAAATAGTGGATGGGCGCACGGAACACAAACCTGGATGGCACAGAATACGGCAGAGAACAGCAAGGGAGAGGTGGGTGGTAGTAGCAAGGGAGAGACAGAGGGGATTGTTAGCGAAAGAGCGACTCGGAAGCAGGGCAGGGAAACAAGATAAGAGTAGCGAACGCGGTAGAGTAGATTAGCATGCATTGAAGGAATGCGGTTTTTAAGGTCTGCGGTACGCCTCGTGAGCCGGGGAAGGAGGAAGGTAGAACAAGGGGGAACGCACCACGAATTCACGACGAGGGAACGTTCGCCCATAGCACCTAAACATACAACACATCACCCCGTCCCGCCCAAGCTCCGGCTCCGCCCCGCGGCGCCGCCCCCAGCCCCACGCCACGCCACAGGCGGCGTGCTCCCCGCGCGCCGCGCCGCACCCTTGCCCCCGTCCCCCTCCCCCTCCCCATGCGCATCCCCGTCCCCGCCCTCATCCTCGCCCGCTGCAACAGGCGCCAGCAGCACCACGTCCGCCACCCCCTTCCCTTCCCCTTCCCGCCAGCGAACACAATCCCCAGCCCGAGCGGCACCGCGTCAACAGGCGTGCGCGGCCCCGCGCTGCGGCTGCGGCTCCGCGAGCCCGAGCCCGAGGCCTGCCGGCGCACCCGCGAGCGCGACGCCGAGGACGGGGAGCGCGGGCCAGAGCGCGAGGCGGAGCGGGTGGCAGAGCGCGCGGCGGAGTACGGCGCGCGCGACTGCGAGCGCTCCACGCGGTCCGACATGCGGCGCATGGCTGCGTCGAGCGGCGGCGGGCGCGCTGGGCGCCCGCGATCTGGCGCCGGTGTCGGCGTCGCTATCGGTATCGGCGTTGTGTGCCGTGCGGAGGCAGCGGGTGCGGGTGCGGGTGCGGAGGAGAGGGTCTCAGCCTCGTGTGCGTCCGCCTCGTCCACGTCGACGTCCGCGCCGCCGACAGCCCACGCGGCTTCGTCGACGCGCTCGACGGGCCAGCGGTCCTGCACGCGCATCGCGAGACAGCCGGCGAGGACTGCGAGCGTGCGCTGGCTGGCGTCGGGTGGAGGTGGGTAGGTTCCTGGGAGAGGGCGTCAGTTAGGGTTAGAGAAGGAAGAGGGAGGCGGAAAAGGGATGAAAAGGAGGCGGAAGCAGTAAGAGTGAGCGCAGGGAAGCCGAGCGCCGCCTCCTGCCCACCGGTGAGATGCAGAGAGGAAATGTGACGGCAAAACAGAGATTGAGGAGAGGTAGGAAGTGGACGATGAAGGAAGGATGGTAAAAAGCCCGTCCTGCCACCACACGCATTAGAAGAACAGGCGACGAAGTGGACGACAAAGGGAAGCGGAGGAGGGATCATGCAGCGCAGATGGGGGATAGGAACAGACTATGCAGCGGCGGGTGCAACACGGAATGGAAGCAGCAACCGGTTACAAGTGTAAGGTGCGGAGAGGAAATGTGACGGCAAGACAGAGATTGAGGAGAGGTAGGAAGCGGACGATGAAGAAAGGGTGGTAAAAAGCCAGTCCTGCCACCACACGCATTAGAAGAACAAGCGACGACAAAGGGAAGCGGAGGAGGGACCACGCGGCGCAGATGGAGGATAGGAACAGACTATGCAGCGGCGGGTGCAACACGGAATGGAAGCAGCAGCAACAAGAGAAAACGAAAGCAAAGGCGGGGAGTGATGTGCAGCGAAGGAAGGAGAGCATGGATACGCGTCAGGCGATGGGAAGGAAGTAGGCAGGCGAACGGACATGCTTGCCACGGAGGGGAGAAGGGACGGAAGCAGAGGGAAGGACATGTGGGTGTTCTGCCATCTGCGCGGAGAGATGGGGAGTGGACAACGTGGGGCGACAGAACACCGAGAGCAGGGCCAAAAAGAAAGCCGACAAGTGGGATGAAAGGGGTATGTGTGACCACATGAGGTGAGGTGCGTATCAGCAAGGGCGGAGAGCGTGAGTGAGGGGAAGGGTAATGTGGTGCGTGGACGAGGACGAGGAGGGCCACCGCCACCACATGCAAGCGACGTCTTTAGCGGGGGAGGGGGGCAGCGCAGAAGGAGGGGGGCGGGAGACAGTAGAATACGTCGAAGGTCGCGGGGAACAGGAAGATGAAGGGAAGGAAAAAAGGAAAGACGAAGAAAGGTGGGTGACAGGGTGGTGGCTGGCAGGAAGATGAACGGAAGCGGGAGGACAAGCAAGGTCGTGGCTGACGGAAGGCAAGCGGAACGAAGGGGTGCATGAGGCAACGGAGCAGGGCAGCAAGGGAGGGACGGGAGGACGGCGGCGTGGTGCGTGGAAGCGGGGAAGGACGAGGAGGGACACCGCCAACGCATGCAAGTATGGAGCGACGTCTTTCGCAGGGGAGGAGGGCGGCCGACGGGTGGGGCACGTCGAGGGTGAGAGAGAGGGGGGGAGAGCGTGAGTGCCGGTAGAGCGGGAACATAGAGGGAGGGAAAGGAGGGACGATAAAGAAAAGTGGCTGGCAGGTGTGGCTGACAAAGACGAACGGAAGACAGCGAGCGCGAACGGAGCGCAGCGGTGCGAGGTTATAGCAAGGGACGAGGCGGGGGGTGAATACAAGAAAGGAGGGTGAGGATAGGATAAGGATAAAGAAAGGACAGGCTGCATGCAGCTGGGAGGAGGTCAGACGTGCGGGGCGGGCGAAAGGGGGGCAGCGCAGGCAGGCGGGCAGGCAGGCGGCAGCTGGGCGTGGAGGAAGAACAGGAGGAAGGGGAGGGAAGGGTGGAGCAGAGCAGGCCGGAGGAAGCAGGGAGAGGAAGGGAAGGGAGCGAAGCGGATAACAGCAAAGCGGCTGACAGAAAAGCCAACAACCCAGGCCCCTCTCCTCAGGCGGCTGACACGCGACAGAAAAGAAACAAGACGGCGGCCGACAGAAAAAGTGAACGCCAACTCACCCGCAAGTATCTTCATAACAAGCCTTGGCTCGAACGAGTCCGCGAACGGGAGGCGCCCCACGAGCAGCGCGTACAGCAGCACGCCGAGCGCCCAGATGTCCTGCGCGAACGCGGGCTTGGTCGTTGTGCTCGACGGCGCGGGCTTGGCGGGCGCCTGACCATGGACAGCCGAGTGCGCCGTAGATCCGGCCGCGGAGAACGAGACGGTGTCGGAACGCCCCGCGAGCTCAGACCGCCCTAAGAATGCGGAGAGGGTGGTGTTCGAGCGGCCCACGACGGTGCTCGAGCGGCCGACGCACGCCGAGCCGGACACGAGCGGCGGCGCGCGGCCGAGCAGCTCGGGCGCGGCGTACGGGAGCGAGCCGGGCTGGAAGTCCGTGCTCTGCATATTGGTATTCAGGTGGCGCTCGCGCCGCCCGTGCTGCAGCGACACCGCGCGGTGCACCGGCGCATCCATGGCGGGCATCCCCTCGCGCTCCGGCCTGTGGTGCTGCAAGACGGAATGCTGCGCCCCGCCCCCGCCCCCGCCCCCGTCCCCGTCGCCCTCCTCCTCCGCCAGCCCGTCCTCGTCCAGGCGCACCGCCATCCCAAAGTCGGAGATGCGGCACGCGCCCGCCTCGTCGACGAGCACGTTCTCGAGCTTCACATCGCGGTGCACGAGGCGCGCCTCCGCGTGCAGGTAGCGCAGCCCGCGCACGACCTGGCGGAACACGCGCCCCGCGTCCTCGCGCGCGGGCGCGCCCGCGCGCAGCACGTCCGCGAGCGACGCGGCGCACAGCTGCGTGACGAGGAAGTCCGCGCGCGGCGTGTGCACCGCCGCGAACAGCGGGAGGACGTGCTCGTGCGAGAGCGCGGCCCACACGGCGGCCTCGCGCGAGGCGCCCGCGCCCGCGCCGGCGGCGCGGGGGACGATTTTGACGGCGACGACGGCGCGGGTGGCGGCGGAGGACGCGCGCCGGATGGTGGAAAAGCCGCCGTGCGCGATGATGGGGCCGAGGGTGTAGCCGCCGACGACGGCGCCCTCGGCGTCTTCGGCGGGGGCGCTGGGGGCGGGGGCGGCGCTTGGGCTGAAGGCGGCGAGGAAGAGCGCGGCGGGGGACGAGGCGGCGGTGGCGGCGTCGGTGCCACCGGTGAAGGACGGGGAGGCGGCGGTGCCCGCGAGACCGTCGGTGACGAGCGGGGGCCCGTGGTCGCGGCTCCCGCTGTCGGTAGAAAAGAATCTGCGGAACGAGGTGTGGTCCTTAGGCTTTTGGGACATGCAAGGTGGGGAAAGGAGTGGAGATGCGGAGCAGCATCCGCGGCCGGAACAACGACTGGCGTTCCTAACACCGCCAAATAACGGACGCTTCCAGTGAGCGCCAAGCCAAAATGAACAATAGAGCGCTCATGGAGAGCCAGCGGAGAAAAAGACTGGAGGGAGATGGAATGGCGGAAAAGGTTGTCGACAGAAGGGGACATACCGATTGGCCCTGGACTGGCCACCGATCAATTGACCGAGAAGGTTTCGCCTAGACTGAATGCACGTCTGTTGGACTCGCGACGTTAGTTGTGTGGCTTATAGGTTGGGCCACATACGCACGACAAGCCCGCTTCGACCAAAAGAGGGAGGGAAGGCCAATTTTTCTGGCTCAGAAATTTCGGTGGGACCGTGACCATCTCGTCTGCAGTTCACGAGCCTGCAGCTGATAACACTGTAATAACGGACACCCTAGGTCAGAAGAGGACAGTATGTATGGATCAGAAATGCACATTGGCTCACTGGACTTGAACTGAGGGCACCCTCCGCCCCTCGCAACTAGAACTACAGGGAATGGGCCGCATCCGAGGAAACACTCAGCACACGACAGGCACAAGACACGGAGCCCTGTTTTCTGCGACGTAGATCCAGAAGAGGAGGAAGGTCGGGTAGAGACCAGTCCAATATTGGGTGTATGCACGCATATATGCGCGCGATGGCGTGCCAATTGCGTCAAACGAAAAGCCAGTTGGCGGAGGGGACAATATAGTCGCTCTAGAGGGGCAGATGAAGGTGGATATCCGGTGGATGATCCTAAGCAGACGACAGCCACTTTTCATCGCTTTTGATTTCCAGGCTAGAGCCTATGACGCGGGGCGTGATGTCACTGCACGGATGCAGAACGAGACTGCGACGGCGACGATAGCAGTCGAGTAGAAGACCGCGCCTGTACAAGGCGTTCCTTGGCCGTACCTCCCCGTCTACGCAGCCACGCTCACGGCTTAGGAGCTCGATATCGATGACCACACGTTTTACGCGCGCAAGACCGGTGTTGCGCAGCGCTCGCTGACGATAAAGGAATCCAGAGAATCCTAAGCCCACGAGTAAAGATCGCAAGCAAAGGGCCCGGACGCCGCAAGGGCAAGAGCTCAGCGCTCAGCGCTCAGAGTCAGAAACGGTGGGGAAGGAAGAGAGACGCGGCAACGTGACCGTCTACACGCACGTGCGTCCGCCAGGAGGTGCTAAGCACTGATGGGACCAGCGCATCAGCGGTGGTGCTCGGCATTCGGTTTTCACACCACCAGCATCATTCGTGCCTTGCATTGAACGGCTACTTGGCGAGGTTGTCACTCACAATCCGCAACGCATGGACTGGCTCGCACGGTGGAGTGTGCCACTCCGAGACAGCGGGGAGCGCACGAGCAGATGGTGTTGCTAGCTAAGACACGAGGTAATGCTATCTAGAGGTCCCTGCCAAGCACGACCAAACTCCCTACTACATGTGCCCAACACAAAAATGGCGACGTCCTCGTCGCCTCACGGAACTCCTAGCCCACAAACTCTAAGCTCCACCTCCAGCCCTGATCCATCCCAATGCTGTGAGCGCCTGACTCAAGTCACGAAGGCGGGGGTCTCGATCCCAATCGAGCGGGAACTGCGGGACGGGTTTGTCGGACGGCGGGAATGAAGTCGGCGTGCGGAAGGCGATAGATGGCGGCGGATGAGAATACAATGGCGTTGAACGTCGTGGTGCTGCATGAATAGTCGATTTTTTCTGCTGTCGGCGAATAGAATGCATCTGCGGCGAATGATTTTGTAACGAGGATGAAGTCGGGGGTCGTGGAGAGCGTCGGCGGCGCCGCTGCAAACTTGCGAACGGCTGCGGAGAGCCCTTGACAAGAGCTGAGAAATCGCGTGGAGTTGACGGCGGTGATTCGGAACGCAAGGGAGATGTTGGAAGGGTCGATGCGTCCTCGCCCCAGTCCAACGGTGCAGGGGCGGGGCTGACATCGACGGGGGCGGCAATCGTGACGGTGGCGGTGTCCGCTTGTGCAGAGACGACGGACAGGGAACGGGGGGAAGGGAGGGAGGGTAAGACAAGACTCGCCTGCGACGCGCACGACTGCTGCAGCTCGGAACATAGCTTCCAGCCCACGTCAAAGCCCCATACCCGCTCCCGCTCCAGCTCCTTCGCAACGGTAGGTGCCACCTCCTTCCTTCCTAGAAGCCTCCCCTCTTTCAGCCCATGTCCGAATCCATAACGAAGAGCGGTTTTCCACAGCTGACGAAGGTGATAATGTACATCCTCGTGAGCGCTGTCCTCGTTCCACGCTGCGAAAAGCGCGTCCGAGCACAGGTCGCCAATGATTTGCTCTTCTTCCTCAGATAAGATCGGGGGATCAGCAGGTGCCATTGGACGCGAGAGGACTGCAGGTGATAGAGGCGGCGGGGGCGGAGCGGGGCAAAGACGGCAGGGGAGACGCGACGCAAAACGGCGGGAGAATACACAATGGAAAACGGCGGGACAATACGACACGACACGGCTCTTTTTCACGAGGGTCCACAGGTCCACGGGTCACGGAAGTTGTCCAAAACGCGGATGGCTGGTTCGTCGGAGGTCGTGCGAGGGTACGAATCAAACTCTCATCACCAAGATGGAGTGTGCCACTCCGAGACAGCGGGGAGCGCACGAGCAGATGGTGTTGCTAGCTAAGACACGAGGTAATGCTATCTAGAGGTCCCTGCCAAGCACGACCAAACTCCCTACTACAACGGATCCGGAGCGCGGCCTGAGCCTCGACCTCGGCGCCCACCGTTGGGTGCCTTACAATCCGCCAGTGGAACCAACCGGTACTCAGGCCAGTGTTGAACTTCATTCGTCCAGTCGATGTGCGATATTGCGTCGTCAACCCCTGCGGGCGCACAAGCCCTGGAGTCGGCGGTAGCGTCCTTTCCGACGCGTCAGGCGTGGGGATCCCACAGCCGTGCCGTAAGTGATCCATTCATTTCGTTGTTGTTTCAAACTTTCATGATTCACGCAGGGATGTGCTATTGTCGGGAACGCGTCGTATGGACGCGCGCTCTCAGGCACCGTTTCTTTTTCGCGGGCGGGTGCAGGTGGCTGAATTTCGTCGAGACTGTTTTACGCAAGACGTACCAAAGGGTCAGCGCCCATGCCCGTCCGCACTACGCCGGGCCCGCAAATTAAACCCCCACAGCGCCGCATCGCGGGATAACGTTACCTATCCCACGTAAACGGCGAGCAGCGTCCGTGAAACACGCCCGAGCCAAATCGGGTGCTGCTGAATCCTCCCCTGCGCAGATCAGCACCGCCTAAATATTACTAGAAAACCACGTAAAAAAAAGCGCACGCCCCACCCCACCTAACCCACCCAACCCACCCACACCGCCAACGCAATGCTCCTCCGCGCCCTTTCCCTCGCCGCCCTCGCCCTCGCCGCGTGCGCAGTCGACTGCCCCGTGTGCCCCACCACGGACCTCGCCGGCGACGCGCTCGTCGCGCAGAGCGGCGGCACGCGCGGCACGCCCCTCTTCTGCGGGTGCGCTTCCTCCCCCCCCCACCCGCGTTTATTCACGCCGTGTGCAATAGGTACTCCGCGGACGCGACGGGCGCCGCGGGCCCGCAGGTCGAGTGCTTCTACAGCGTACGTGCTTGCCCTTCGTTCCTTAAGTTGGTGTGTGCTGAGATGGGGCCTGGGTTGCAGACGAGCGGAGTTGGGTTTGGGGAGGCGGGGTGCCCGACGACGGCTGTGGTGGAGGATGCTTGCTAGTGTGTTGGTGAGTCGTGTTACCACTGGGACCCAGGAGTGCAACTTATGTTTTGGTTTTGGTAGTTCGGTGAAGGACTGCAGAAGGGATAGTGGAATGGATGAATCGTTGGGAAGCAGGAATGAATGAATGCATCTACGCAATGAAATGAAAGAATTTGGAACCTTACACAAAATTGAAACGCGCCGAAATTCTTGAATTGTCTCCTCACGTTTGCATCCAACTCAAGTTCCCTGGAAACACCATCTCCGAATCAAACCTGGCCAGCCAGGTGGGTGGTATGCCGTTATTCAAGTCGGACGCGCCAAACAACGAAAACCAAGAATGAATTTCGGTAACTGCACACCGACTAAAACCCGTCCCGCCACATCTGTGTCCGAATCCTTTTCCCAGTCCCGCCACGCCCACTCAAGGGAGCAACAAGAACAGCACCAGCAGCTTCTCGAAGTCGGGCGTGCCCACGCCCTGCGAGTTATTCAGAATCGATTAAATAGAGGAACGGGAACAGTGCTCGCCGTGACAGGATCCCAGCCGGGCGTCCTAGAGAGAATAAATATTCCGATCAGAAATGAGGACATCGTGTTTGGCGAGGAAACATACGAGTTGAATCCCGGCGTGCCTAGTTTACATGCTCAGCCAGCTAACCAAACTGACGAAACAACAGACAAGACACACCGCATCCCTACACAAAGCAGAGGGGTCAAACACAGCGACCCAGCACCAAAGTGGGCGCCGACGCACCTGATTGCCGCCGATAGTGATATCGTGGAAGGCCCCGGCGAACAGCTTCGAGTAGATCTAGGTATTTATTGATCTGCACTCAGATCTGGTTGAACGAAATTAATGGAGGACACTGACCGCCGGATTGACGAACCCCACGGGCCCCTTGCCCACAGCGATGCGCGCGTCGTTGATCAGCGTGAACATCGACCCCGTCACGGGCGCCGAGCACGACGTGCCGAAGACCAGCGCGAATTCACCGTCGATGCCTGTTCCAGTCCGGGGTAAACAAATTGCGGCGTGTTCGAGAGGAGGAGCAAGAGGGAGGGATACCGATAATGTAGTTGGCCCCGTTGGCGGAGAGATCGGGGAAGCCGCGTACGACGCCGCTGTTGTTGAACTCGCCGTTTGTGAAGGGCGGCGGGTGGTTGGCCAGGAATCCTGTCACTGCGGCGGCTTGGTACGCCGGCATCCTGCACGGTGAACGCGTCAGCTCCACCCGGATATTCCGATACGAAGGGCTCAATTCGCACGGGAATATATTCGAGAACCCGCCGCCGGAGAAGATCACCTCCTCGCAGGCGCTCTCGAGGTCGTTCACGGTGTTGCCCTCCAGAATCTGCGTCGCGCCGACCGCAGTGACGAAGGGGCAGGTCACCTGGAATCCAAGCGGTAAGACACGAGTAGCCAAGATGCGCCGGCGCACGATAGGCACGCACAGGGAACCCGGGGTTGAACACCGTCCCGCGACGCACAGGTTGGTCTGGAAGGATATCGGATGAGCCGTGGTTTGGATATACATAAAGGCACAGAGAAAACGAACGCGTTGCGTTGAGACATACGCCACCGTTGCCGGCGACGCCGTTGTCTCCGCTGCTGTAGAATACGGATGTGCCCATAATACCGAGCTTCGCGTACTCGGCACCTGTAGATTTTCGTAAGCAAGGGAAATAAGTAGATTTAGAAGGGACTTGCACTGTCTGTTCGCATAGGCAGGCGTTACCGTTGACTCGTCCTGGCCGTATGACACCGAGACGACGTGCGGAGGTTTTACGATGCCGCACGATTCGGGTCCTGAAATGTTCATCAGACATTATATATAGTCGGATTCGGTCCCCAAGCACTTGCCCTCGAAACCGCCTGGCAGCGGGTCGGGATAGATTCCGTCCTAGATCATTCAAGATAGATGAGATGCTGTCCTGTCGCGAAAAGCAGGGATACTCGCCTGCTCTGGATCGTCGCCACCTTCGAAAGTGCAGAACGTTCCGTCGACTGCATCGAGCCAGTTGTTGAACGAGGCGCCTGGTGGAGGGAGTGGAAGAATATAATCAGAGGAGAGTGGATATCCCCCCAACGATGGGACCTACCTTCGACGATGTCGCCCGTCTGGAGAAGCGTGACAGGTTGGGGATTGGTCAGGGCCATGCCATACTGTATGTTCGATTCATCTCGATGCAAATAAGTGTATACTCGCTCGGCATTACCTCCAAATCCAGATCTGATTCCCCGTTAAAATTGAAGCTTTGGTTTGTGGTTTGAACGATAGCTATATATCATGAATCAGACACAACCCCTTGTGTGGAGAGAATGACAAACCCCCATCGATGAGCACATTCTTCGGCCTCACGCCAACGAGACTCGGCGAGAAGTTCCTGCGGAATAAATCAGACCTCGGTGTCTGCACAAAAAATTTCAAACACCTACGCGAAGAACAGATCAAGATCAGGTCCCAAGAACGACTGAGGCGTAAACTCCACTGCGATAAATCAAGACTCGGTCGATTGCCTCTGAACAATAATCTCACCTATCCCGAAGCTGTTTTTCTTGGTTTCTCTCGGGGTGTAATGGATATTATACAGCGCACGAAGGCAGTCGGGGGTGATGAACTCATCACAGCTGGTTAACGATGGCGGAACATTGACCTTCACGCCGTTCGTCTTCAGGTTGCTGAAGGGAGTATTAACTGAACGCTTCTGTGACCTGGGAGCGGCAACGCGATAGTTGAAATGGACCGTAGGCTGAATCAACTCGATGTGCTTCGAAATATGGGCAGGGACCGAGTAATTATGGCAACCTGGCATTTTTTAAATAAAAGAAATCAGTAAAGCCATCGTCGCGAAAGGAGGGCTAACCAATTTGCTGGGCACCCGAGGAGTGACTGTAGACATGATATTCGGTGTGCAAAAGGTTTTCAACCTCCTCGGCAGTGGCGTCCACCTTAATCCACCCGCGGCTCGAAGAAAGGCGCAGCCGCTCGGACGAGAATCCGGAATCCGCCAGCCAGTTCTTCACAGCGGCAATGGTCTCGTCCGAAGGCGCAAATACGTCGACAACCTTCTCAGGCGACCAGTGCTGTCCGTACGTCGGAGATTCGGGGTCCGCGACCGACATTACGAAGTCCTCGAGCTGGTGCAAATTCTGCTGCCGCAGACCGAAGCGCATGGGAAGAATCTTGCTGGATTCGAGCCTGCGGGCCTGGGACCACTCCACGGCATCTGGCTCGGCAGCGCGTTTCTCGTGAACAACACGAGCTGGCGAAGCCGCGACGACGGCCGCGAGAGTCAAGAGGACGGCGACGAGCATCCTGGTAGGACAATGAGAATGGAAGCCAGCGTTCCGGTATAAGTATCCTGTGTGCATGCGTACTCAGGCTTCCGCAGTATTTTTTCTCACAAAATGCCTGCACATAAATAAACAGTCGAGAGATAAGACGCCAAGCATGCAGAGGGCACCGATCACCATCCATAGAGCGATGCTGTCCGAAAATTCTGAGCGCTATCTGGGTCTCAGATCCTCAACCTTGGGTCACATGCACAAATATGGACATTAAGTTCCACGCCCAAGAGAAATACAGGTTTAAGATAGAACCGGAACGCACAAAAATTGACGCGTACCTTCGTAGAATTGTCGAATGGCACCACGCACTCAGGTCGATGGGAACGAGAGAAGTCACAAGACCTCTATAATTGACTGCGTTAACTAGACTCTACAGTTGTCAAGGTTAAAAGCCAGAATATCCTCCGCTCCGATCTTGACCAGTTCATCCATGATGTTCGCGATTTTCTTCTTCTCCACCATGCTACTCACAGAAAGCCAGCCTTCATCCTCGAGCGGGCTGATCGTCGGTGCTCGGCGCCCCGGGGTGACCAAAGTAGCAGCAGGAAGCTGGTCGCGAGGAATGTTGTGCTGACACACGGCATACTTGTTGGCTGCAATTACGCCCGCCACGCGGCTCGCTATGAGGGCTATTAACGGAGCGAGATTCGCCTGCTTCTGAACACTGGACTTGATGAGGATAGCCTCGGAGTAGAGCAGCGTAGCGATGGCATGCAAACCTGCAGCACGCATGGTATCTCCAGACTCTGAGTGTGAGGTGTGAAACGCTATATGGGACGAGCTGCACGTGGGGCTTACCAACGAGGTCCACTAGAAATAGATTGTCAATACACGAGGAAGATCTGCGCATGTCCGACTGGGCTAGCGTACCGATGCCGTCAGCCAGACCCAGGGCACAGGCGGCTTCTACACTGCCGCCCACATATTCGATTCTAGTTTTTTGCTCTCTGGATAGCTGCAGTCGGGCATCTATCTCATCGAAGTAGTGGCCTGAAAGAACTTCGAAGCTGGTGACGACGCGTTTGCCGGCCAACTCTTCGACAGTCTTGATAGACCCCGATTCTGGGACTTGGACCTGAAGCGCACACTGTCCAAATCCGAGCCGCAGGACTTCGGTGACATGGTCTTGCATTTTGGCCTCTAATATCACGTCATGACCGGTTATGCCGAGATCAACGTTTCCCTTTCCGACAAAGGAGGGTATATCAGACGCTGGAAGGAAAACGCTGGCCAAAAAGTCAGATCTAGCGATAAAAGAGGAAGATCAAATACAGTGCGATAGGGTGGTTCAATACGAGGCAGACATCGAGTCTGTGATGTCTTCGAAATTGGATATCAGCACCTGAGGACGGCTTGATATAAAGGGCAGTGAAATCGTCTCCATAATAACCACGAACCAGCCAATATCGACAAACACTTTTCATGAAGCCGCCCTACGCTAGATGTGAATTATGCTAATTTTTAAAAAGTACTTAGCTGACGAACCTTTCTTTGGAATTGCGAACAGCAAGCGCCCTTTAAGAGATTCGAGGTCTGGAATTTCCTCGCTTCGTTGCCGACTTTAATGACGGGGCTTGAGACGTACCCATCGGGCTCTATATGGCTGAAAACCAGGAGAAACGGGCTCGACACAAACTGCGAATGGAGGTCAAATGGAGGTCGATGTTTGGGGGCATCAGATAATCTAAACATCCCCCGCAACGTGCCATACACGTGCGTGACTCACCTATCAATGTATGGAAAGCCAGACCGCCCATAAGCGCTAAGGCCCAGTGAGAATGGCGTCGAGCCGGATCGAGGCGGAAAGAGGCATATCGAACCATCAACGTGCATCAACGTGCCAAGCAAAACCGATCAAATGTGTTCGAGCGGGATTGAGTGATATTGAGCGAGCGCGAACTTCATCGGATATTCTGTCTTATATATCGTACGACCACTGTATAATTTTCCCCACATCAAATTCTGCTGCACCGGCCGACCTGGAATTTGTTTGAATGTGGCACGTGCTTTAGAATCGGATTTGTGTTGATGTCGTCTCTTCTTCTGCCTCTCCCATGTCCCTCGCCCACCCACTTCAAGCCAGTCCCTCCAGTCCACAAGAGACATTTCTCAAAATGAAGATACTTTCCCAAGGTCCTGTCAAGCTAACGACTTTGGTATCTGGGTGATTTCCTCCAAGCTCTTCTTCACTCGCAAGACCCGCAAACTTGGCTTAGCCTTCGTTACACTCAAGCTCAAGTCGGTCAAAATCCAGGATCCAATCTTTCAAGCTTTTCAAGACGTGTCTGCACGCAAGCTCTCTCTGGGTACTTCAATGAGTCTTTCGCCGCCTCAAGAAGTCTCAAGCTAGATCTGATTCTCAAGAACAACCTCAAGCATCGCAAATGACGGCTATGAGAACCGTGCACGGACGGCGCTGAACGCGGGGCAGGAGTGGGTGCTGTGCACTGGTGCGATAGGTATTGGGAGTGTCTTGTTTCTACATACCTTTGTTTAATACTATATCATAGTATATGGATCTTAAAGCAACCGGAATATCAGCAGGATAAATTCCCCGAAGCTATATTACATCACGTACATATGCGCTCGACGGGCCTCGATATCCCTCGACGGCGCTCAATATCACATCAAATGGAATCGAGGGAGATCGATGTATTCTCAAATTATCGAGCGAGATCGAGCCGCTCGTTCCGGCTATTTCTGGCTCGATCCGGCTCGACGTCATTCTCACTGGGCTAAGGCCTGATCGGGTGCACGGCTTCGCCGGAGCGTCCCAGCCAACAAACTAGGCGTCCGCCTAGTTGAGGCGGTGTTCCGCTCCGTCTTGCAATTGTTTCCGGCGTGACTTGAACTCGTAACCAGTCTCTACGTTGAGCAACAAGACTACCGAGTAGTCCAGCAAGTGATTTGAATGCAATCCGACAAGAATTGAGCGAGAAAAAAAAATAGGCGTAGTAGAGCGTATTTGCACCCCCCAAAACGACTTTCTTGGCAAAAATTTGATGTGGCTTGTCAGAAATTTGATGCACCGAATATGGCAGGCGTGACTCGGCTAAGATCGTCGCGTCCCATGCCTTGCCCGTAGGCTCATTCAGAGGGTACGAACTTGGTATTAATAAATCTATATAAGTCTAGTATATACCTCCTTCCAAGTCCCCCAGCACATTTTCAACATTGCCCTGGACCTGCCGAAGTAAATACACGGCCTTGTCTGCCTGGCCACCCATTTCCGGGCATCCCTCGCGATATTTATCGCGCTCCTGGTTAGCTCCGTTCAAAAAAACGCCCCCGTTCGGCGTCCCGGATAGCTGTCACTTGTTGAATCTGCTGACGGAGTTGCGCCATTTCACTTAGCTCAGGACCCGGGACTTGTGATTGCACACACGTCCAGTCACTCAAGTGTCACACCGGAATCACATCAAAATCACATCAATCATTTGGGTCGGTTAAAAACTACGAGTGATGGCGAAAAGAAAATGGGCGGTGCAAATACGCTCTAGTGTTGCTCGAACGTACCTGGAAAACTTAAGTGCCATTAGAATCTGCACGTGATGATTCAATCTAGAAAAATTTCGATACTCGAAACTTCTGAACACCACAAAAATAGAATCCTAGTCGTAGGAAAGTTGCAAGAATGATATCTTCCAACTCAGAATTTTGAATTATGCCTCCAATCTCATTTACGTCACACTTAGTGTTCCCAGAGTCCGGTTCAGGAAATCGGTTCGAACTCGAACCGGACTGAACTGAGCGCAAAGTTCAGGTTCAGGTTCAGCAAATGCCCGAACCTGAACATGAAGTTCAGTTCATGGTTCGGCGTGAAGGGGAATTTTCTGAACGAGTTTGAACTCCGAACCTATGAGCAAATTTGCGCAGATTTCTAATATTTGTTCTTGCCTCTGTTATATCCTGAGCCAGAAGGGTATAGGAGTCCGGATGGTCCGGAGTCGGAATGGTCCGGAGTCTGGAATAGGTCCAGACGTTGAAGAATCGGCCAATTCTCACAACACCACAACTCAGCAGGGTGAGCGACTGTCTGGGGAGTCAGGCCAGAAGTGGATGGAAGGTGGACCGGAAGGAAAGTCGAAGTATGAAAAGGATGTCTGGAGGTTTAGCATAACTCCGGAGTCGAGTCGAAGATGAAGTTGAAAGAGAAGGACTCAGTCCATGAAGGAAAACATGGAAACAATGTTAATTTTCCAGCTGAAGTACTGGATGTAGCTAGGAACTCTGTTATTGTAATCCTAAATGCGGACCAGTAATGTCACCTGAACATAAACAATAAGTCACTGTCCAAATGGGGAAGGGGAAGAGAAGAGAAGTTCAAGACAATAAGTCAGAAGAACAGAAGTACGGATAAACGGGGAAACACT
>JARGXW010001033.1:0-41399 GCA_029204085.1 Mycena sp. CBHHK59/15 | reverse complement strand
ATCTGCGACAATGGATGTTCAGCGAGGAACAGCAACGAGGGAAACAGCGCGCGTACCATCAATGATGAGCTCGCGCCAATCCAAGACGTTCTCGCACGGGGCAAAGCCACGTCGTGGTCTGTTCCATGACCGAGACACGACGTGGCGTCGAAACACTGAGAGTGCGTGCACTTCGATGACCGACAAGGAGTGGAAATGCGCATGAAGCTCAGCTGTACTCGGATAAACGCAGTGAGATACTTAGCAATCGAATCGTTCGATGAAGTACACTAACCGGGCACTTCAATGACATCTTAAGGGATCCCGCGATGATATCGTCGTCTTCGGGCATTGCGGCGACCACTACGAGAATGAAATGAAAGCATCGCGGGAAAACAACTCGCTTACTTTGCCTGCGGACCTCTTGACTACTGACAAACCGCGTATGGAGGAGGTTGTCAACAAGCGCGTCAACACTCTGTGATTGCACCAATTGTACGACAAGGTAGTATTTCTGGGATGTCCAAAAGCCGAGGTCAGTCGTAGATTATTTAGAAGAGACAAAAGCAGACCTTGAGCTCGAGCGGACCTTGGCCGCTGTTGATGTAAACCATCTTCACTACGTTACTGGCTGCCGCGTATGATATGCCGGAGCCTAGGTCCGGAGGGGAGCAGTCCCGGGCCGTTTCTTGACCCTTCAGCAAGGTATTCTTCAGCTGAACATTATTCACGTAGATTTCGCAGGTTGGTGGGAATTCGATAAGACATTCGGTCGTTCCGCTATATCCAGGCGAGAAGAATTTGGAAGACGTGCAAAATAAACGCAGTTGGTATTTCGAGCTAGTAGTCGCCGGGCGTTAATGCGACATTAGGAAATTGACGAAAAGTGTCTACCCTGGCGTTCGCAGTTGTGCGATATGGTCGTCATCAAGTTTGAAGTGTAGATTACACTCCCGGCGATCGGTGGAGCTATAGGATTCTGGGTGCGTGTCTAGTCATGCCCAGAGACAAAAATAGCAGAAGACAAACCTGGACACTCGAGAACGGTGGACACCACACGATCGATTATGAAGAAGGGAGATTGTTTGAAGCGATATCCTGCAAGTTCGGTTAAATTCACCATACAAATTGAGCAAGGGGGAAAGAGAACCGTGGCTGAAACTCGGGGGATGGGGCGAGACAGGACTCGATGATTCGCGGCTCGTTGGAGGAGCTGACGCATAATTAGTAGTGCCGGAGTAATCGCTCGAGCTCATTTCACGAGAGGGAGTCTGTTGTACTGAGTTAGTTCGCGTATTTTTTACGTATCTGTGTATGTATGACGGTCATAAGCATATCCAAGAAATATGAGGATGACCTACGCGGAGTTTGTGGCCCGAATTTGTGAAATGACAGCCTTAGCTCGCACCCAATTATCGGCAAGTTTGGCGCTTTTCCAGGAGGCGAATTGGACAGAAAGCCGGTCTACGAGGTCCTGCTTCTTCCCAGACCTGGTCATATGTGTTCCGCATTCGTCGTTTACGCCAAGAATAATATACTTCAGGTCCGCCACAGTGATGTAAGGGAGACTACTGCATATAACCTTCGATACCTGATCAGCATGGCCACCGCAGATCGCGAAATTGTGGACGGCAAGCAACACACGAGTTCGAAGGTGTTGTCGGCGATCCAGGTATCAAGATGAAAAGGTAGATAGCTTGCTTACATTCAAGTCAGCCCAGATATCCCCGCTATCGGAGGCAGTCATCGGATGTGAAGAGACTTGAAAAGGCGTGCTAGGTTTTTGCTTGAATATGTGTCACAGTCACTCGGGATATTCCGATCAAACTCAAAATAGAGTTATCGATTTTTCGTCCTTGTGTTTCCTTTAAAGGGAATGCCCTTTTGGGATCGGCACCAGCGGCAGGTGTTGTTTTCAGACCCTGCTCAGAGGAGTGTCACACCTGTATTGCAAGGGACTTGGAGTCGGTATGCCAGTAAAAATGTAGGTTCTCAGTGACAGAGTCCTCGGGCCTTTTTTGTGGCCAATTACAGGGTGGCATGCAAGAGATAAACATTTTTTAATTACTGAATGAAGGTTTGAATGAAGATAGTGCAAGGGTGGCACAGAGATAGATAGTATTCAAGTAAGTGCCAAGTAGATAATATAATACACCCGAGAAGGCATTGCACACTGTCCAACTGTGAATCTGATGCAAACAGGCAAGGTCAGAGCACGAGAGTGGGGGCAGGAATCAAAGGGTGGCCGCGCATGCGTATAGCCACCAATCATCAATCAAGGATGCGACTTTGGGATGGAGCCCCCTTGGTAATCGGCGGGATTGTAGTCGCTGCACCAACAGGTAACAACGGCGGTTGCGCGTTCAGAGCACCAGGTGCGTGTGGGTGTGGTGGTCCCATGTCAGTCAGTGGCAAATAGATGCCACAGACCATCCATATGAGAGGTAAATGTCAGAGGGATGGAGGCCTCTGTTGGGTGGCATGGTGTCATGGTGGTGGTGGTGCAAGGAGGAAACATGAATATAACATGTAATGCAGCAGGGATTGAAAGTGTCAGGCTGCCGCAAAGTGGCCGAAAAGAGCCTTCCTAATAAGGAGATGCTTAGTCATGAACCCAAGGGCGAAAAGTCAAAAAACTGCCAACAATCCAGCTCAGTATACACTGCCAAATACAGTACCCACCCCCTCCTCTGACCATCGATCTCAGTACTCACCATATATCTGAACTGGCCATTAACAGGCTGCCAGTGGCTTATCAAGCTCTCAATATGACCTATGCAGGTGTGTCAAACTCTGGGCACTTGGGACAACTAGTAGTAATAGCTAATAGCCTTCCAAAGGCCCTTAAAAGTCCTCGCAAGTTTTATGGCATCATAGATCTCCCTTCGCCTTCTCTATCATGTTCTGAGTCAATCAACGAGCATTTCTATTTCTCATTCTCAGCACTGGCCTAGGCTGTTTCTCGTTGGCCAGATGGCCCAACCATGTTATGGATGAGCTCGAGCATCTTCTAGTAGACACAAATGGCTTCAACGACACCGGTTTCCAAAAGGCTATCACCCCATGCACCAACTACGTCAGTGGCAGCCAGTTACTTGGCTGAGAGACAGTGGAGACATAGTCTCCGGTGCTGCTCGGGTGGACTACTACGGACTGGCTCAGGACTGCACGGTACGGTGAGGAGCAAGGGATGGATGTCACTGCTGCTATGACTACACTACTAAAGTCTGGCAGATGCTGCCGCTGATCCTGATGCGCTCAGTGGGGCAGTGCCAGAGTGCACTGCCACATGTGCCCCCCACCAAATGGACACGGTGTCCTCGTCGTGTCACCTATTCGTCTCCACCTGACTCGGACGTGTTTTCATTGTCTCCTTTATCCTCTATCCACAACCCCATGGCCCACTCTTCCTGCAACTCGTGCAACAATGTGCATCTCCTCGGGACGAACTGGCATAGGAGCCTCAAACTGAACCTGCTGTCGAGCGGTAGTCCTTCGAGTGTTTCGATCTTGTACAAGTTTCGCCAACGGCTGGTGATGCGCCGGGGTGCTGACCACATGGGCACCATCTTGCACTCGATGAGGAACATTGCTCCCAGCTCGTACTTCGTGTTGTACACCTGTACCAGGGACCCTGTCTTGAATATAACCTCCTTTGGCGCCTGCGCCAGGATCTTCTTATCAAATTGGGCCTTGCACCGCATGGCATGATCTACCATCTCGGTGTACCCGTCCAACCGAAGCTGGCCCATGTATGCCATCTGCAGCCTGGTGTCAGCTTCGTCAACAGGCAGCGTGGCTTCTTCAATAGGTGTGCGTGCAGTGTTGACAACCATCCTGAAGAGGAGCTCATCTGGTGAAAATTTCAGCGCTGGAAGAATGCGGTTGTTCAAGGCAAAGACCGCGGCCTCGAGGTGATCGGGCCAATTCTCTGGTAAGTCCTCCCAATCCATCTTCTCGTAGTCGTCCTCCCCGAGGTTTGGTGCGCACAGGAGCTTCAGCTGCCTGAGGAGCTTTGAGTTCATGCCCTCCAAGAGGCCATTCACCCATGGTGAGTACTTCGGCACGAGGTGGAGCTTGATGCCCAACTCCTCGCACAGCTGTTTTAACTCCCAATTGTCGAACTCGGGGCCACCGTCACACATGTAGCTCTCGGGCCATCGGAACTTCCCCCACACTTCGTGTAGTGTTTTAACCGTCGTGGCGCCAGACACTGCAGAGGTTAGCGGTTGGACCCACAGCCACTGTGCATACACGTCCATATTGAGGGAGAGCTTGTGGAAGCCCCCCTTCCTGTGCAGCATGGATAATGTGTCGCCCACCATGAGCTTGAACGGGTGGCGCCACGTTATTGGTTCGAGGAGCGAGTTGACATGTCGTGCGCCGAAGTTCTTACAGTGCCCGCACTAATTTATCGCCGTCACGATTGACTGGTCAAGTGTGGGGCTGTAGATGCGGTCGAGCAGCTGCACTTTGATCATGTCATGGTGGAAATGCCCATTGCGCTTGTGGGAGTCCCCTGCCAGCACCACCGCTTCGAGCTTCGTGACACACTTGACTTTGGCGCATTTGCACACCGATTTCAGCCCAAGCTTCCACAGCTTGCTGTCCTTGAGGTAGTAGTCAAGCGCATGGTGTGGAGTGCGCTTGCACTCCTGTGGGGAAGATCCGTGGTCGAGTTCGAGTAGCACTGCAATGACCTCCTTAAAGACATTTTTGTCCTTAAAACCTGTCGAGCAGATTAGAATATTGTGTCTCCTCGGCAACGTGGAAAAACACGTGTGTCAACCGGTGCATGCCTCCCAGTCTTCGCAGGCTCTCCACTCGTGTCCGTCTCCCTTGACTATTGGGACGCCGACGAACTTGCGGCTGAGCCTGTCTGCAACCACGTTTCTTTTGCCAGAGCGGTGGCGGATGTCAACGATCTGGTGGTCTGTGACGACCTCCCGCCAGCACGCGTGCGTTGCATTGAGTTGGTCACTGACCAGGTGATCACGGAGAGCTTGACAGTCAGTCTCAAGTTCTACTGGGAATCCCCAGATTAAATCAGAGAATTTGTCGAGGCTGTATTTCAGTGCTGCAAACTCGAGCAAGAACAGTTTATACCGCTCCTCAGACCCCAAAGTTTGCTTCGACGTGAAGCTGACCGGGTGTAAGCACTTGATTTCTTTGCCTTTGGCATCAACCGTGATGTGCCACTGGGATAGCATCTCTGCGAAGCCATGTTTGCTGCCGTCCGTTGTCACGATGAAGGGCCGGCTGTCGAATACAGGGCCCTTGAGCACAGGCTCCTGTGTCAGCACAATTTTCAGAGCGAGGAATGCACACTGCTCCTTTGCACCCCACACGGCTTCGAGAACATGCACCTTCATCGTGCGACAGAACGTGCCCTTCCCTTTCCGGTGTGGGACCTCCACTACATGTATAAGATCGGTAAGGGGCTGCACTATACCCGCATATCCTTTTATGAGGGTTCGGAAGTACCTGGTGAGTCTGAGAAACACCCCAAGGTTTTGGAGATCATGCGGCGTCTCCCAGTCCACAACCGCTGTGAGTTTCGTGAGGTCAGGCTTGATGCTGTCAGGTCCAACGTGCCCGCCCGCGAACATGGCTTCAGTGACGAAGAACTGGGATTTTGCGGCAGAGAGCATTAACTTGCACTCCCGGCACCTGGTGAACAAAACCTGCAAGTCAGCTATTGAATCGTCAAAGTTGTCTGCTGCCATGCTGTCGTCATGATGAATAACTCAAAGAGACTACTGACGAGGTCCCCGATCTCAGTGGCGGTCATATTGCCAAATGTAGACAGCACACCGGTGAGCCCAAACGGCATCCTCTGAGAGCAGCAGTACCTGTGGCCTTCCATGTAGAAGCAGATGTATGGCTGATCTTCCTCACATATAGCACACACATAGAAGCCAGAGGCGAAGTCGAAAGTGTGCACCCAGCGGTGCCCGCTGAGGCACTGCTGTTTTGCGCGGATGTCACCTTGTGGGACTGGGGCGACTTTGGTTACATCATTGAGAGCTTTGAAGCTCTGGCAAACACGCCACTTCTGCTCTGTGGGCGTGTCAGACAGTTTCGGCACGCTGGGGGTACCTTTGAATTCTGTGTGGAATGCGGTCTCGAAACCACTCACGACGCACTGGTCGTCTATGCAATGTTGCAGCTCCTCAATCGTCAGTCCCTCTCCGCTGTGGGCTTTCTGTGCAAGTGTCGTGGAACCGCAGCATTTGATGTCTGCTGGGTTGATGGGGCAAATTACGCCGGCATCGAGCATCTCGTCAATGACCTTGTTGAAAAAGGTGTGTTGTGAGGGACTGAGCCGTCGCTGGTTAATCTTCGTCTTAAAGGTAGCATCCACAGGTACGTCGGGTCGATGTTCCGCGCCCGGAACTGCATGAACCTCGCTCATTGACAGGCCAAAGACATCCACAAACTCGTCAAGGAGGGAGTCAACTTGCTGCCGCTTGTCTGGCGTGAGGTCCTTGCCGACTTTGATCTGCCGCTTGACCTCTGCCATCCTGCAAGCATCACGCAGATTCGTCTTCCATGTGAATAATCTGTTGAGCCTGCAGACTCTGGTTGTTCGATGCCAGGATTGTCGTGGAGGTCACCAGCAGCGTCGTCAAGGTGCCAGATGTCAGCCCAGTCCTGTGCCAGCTCGCCAAGATTGGGTACTCCATCACGAAGGTGTGGTAGGCGGCTGTCAATGTGTTCATCAATACACGGGTTCTTCTTCCGTTTCCAAGCTGGCTGTACTCCCCTGAGAGGGGTTTGCAAATCCCCTCCAGAGTAGTGCACACGTGGAGTCGTGGACTCTGCCAGGTCTTCCTCAAGTGTCTTCATGTGGAATCACTTTGGCCATTTCCCGCTCTGGGCCTCGGGTTTGTATGCGTGTCATGGTTTTCTGTGACCAAGGGTGTCAGTGATGTTGGACGCAACCAGTTTGATGTGAGGTGAGACTTCCCTCGAGGGGGTTCTCGAATCCTCCTCTGAGTTTGTCGTGTGTGGCAGCACGTGACCGCCGCTGCTTAGTGCCCTCATCCTCTTCCATGCCGTTCTCTCCTTCATCCACCGTGGCTTCACCGCTCTGCTCTCCCCCACCAGCGCCGCCAACCACGCCTTCGCCTCTGCCGCCACCCCCCTCTGCGCTACCGCCTCTTCCCCTCCAGTACTTCGCCACATTGCATCCTCTCATCCCTCCTCACCACAATCACTCTCCTCTGCTGAGCACTCGATCCGACCCTCACGCCCCCATTCTGTGCACTGCCTCCCCCCTCCTTTTCCCCTCCGACATCCGCCACCTCGCTCAAACCTGGACCTGCCATGGCCTCTTGCACTGGCACTGGCAAATCCTGCGCATTCGCATTCTTCCGCTCTCGCTCGCAGCGACCGCCGCGCTTCCATTTTGCACACTTGTCCGCAGGCTTCTGCGGCTCTTGGGACTTGGCATCGCTCACTTCTCGTACCGGTAAGTCATCTGCTACATCTGCTTCCCCTCCTGTAACTGGGTGCTCATTCAAGTTCTCAGAAACAGGTGGAGCGGGGTCTGGTACTTGCCTCGTGGGGGGGTGTGCTGTCTCCCCCCGTGGTTGCAATGCTGGCCGATTTCATATCCGGTGCCCTCCACCAGTTGCTCGTGTGTGCACTGCTTTTGCTTTCAGTTGTCTGGGTGCTAACATCTATCACCGCAGGCTGGTCAATCCACTCTACACACACGTTGCTCGCAGGAGAGGGTGCTTGCCTCACGGGAGGTGCGCTACTGCCTCCCGGGATGTTTTTGCGTGTTGTGGCCTCCGTCACCGTCATTATGGGGTCTGCCTTCCCTCATGCCTGTATGTTGGTGTTTTCGATCTGCACTGTCATGCTGTCATCACTGTGCAGCAGTATGACATCCTTCTCGTAACCGTGCCATGCTGCAGACCCCTCAAGCAGCGGCTTCCCGAACAGCATTGCCCAAGCACCGCCATTCGGGAATACCTCTAGTATTCCACGCCGTGTTACGCCGCCAAGCATCACCTCCCTGCTCCATGAACCCCTCAACCGCACCAACTCGCTGTTCACCATGCAGAGTACGTGCAGTGACCAGGCGAGCTCGCTGAGCGCTTGTTGAGCCACCTTGTATGTTTCTGTGTCCAGCGCACTCTGTCATCAATGACTGCCTCGAGTTCTATTTCCTCCCCTTCTTCCCCTTGTACTAGTAGTAGCACCTTGTGAATCAATGGCACACTCTTCTCCTTCAGTCCACGCGTGCACATGCTATACAGGTCAATGATGTTAGATTGATTGTAGTTGTGTACATGTGCATCTGAGATAACCGCTGCCTCGGTTCCCAGTGGTAATGCTCCCTCCCTGCGACCCAGTGTATGTGCGTGGGATTGCTGCACTGTGTCCCTGAGCAGTTCCTCTGTGTGCTCGGGGACTCCCCCTCCTCCTCCTCACTCTCGGTCTCAGGCTGTCCCATGCTGGCTTAGGTGGATGGCCCTTCCGCTTTTCCCTGCATGTGCAGGTACTCCTCGATGACGGCGTGGTCGTACTCTGCGGTCCCGAAGACGTCCTCACTGGCGTCGGTGATGATGTTAATGGCTGTGGTGTTGGCGGTGCATGTGGCATGGGTGCGGATGGACTGGACGATCTGGTGCCAGTGGACCTCGATGTCAGGGATGAGGAGGTTGCTGGCAGTGGAGCATTTGGCGCTGAAGTGTCCCATCGTCCCGCACTTGTGGCATTCCCCAGAGCCCACATCGACGGTGCACAGCGTCAATGGGTAGGGGTGCTCCTCACTCGGCTTGAGTGTCCCATGCTTTTGCATGTATGCTGTGGTCTGCTGCACATACGCCGCCAGTCCTGCTTGGTTACAGGGGTGGATGGTGACGGCCGCCGCCTGAATCATCCGGAGGCACTCCGAGTCGGCACAGTAGACGCACACCAGCGTGGTGGTTGCTGGCACTTGTGGGGAAAGGACGCACCGCACAGGGTCAGCCTGCAGAGGGGATGATGCTGCCATGCTGGAGAACGCGGTGCTGAGGCCACGTGTTGGGGTCTGGGGCTGCATGCGCTGCAAGTTACTGATGAGGGACTCCATGCCGGCGAGGTGGTCCTCGAGACAGCGCACACCAGCAACGTCCAACAACAGGATGTCTTTCATGGTCTGGACGAACTCTGCCCAAGTCTTGCGTTTCAGCCCCAGGGGCAAAAGGAGAGAGTCGGGGATGTTCTTGAGCGCTTGAGGGATTAACCCCCCGTCGTCCTTGATGCACACCGCAATCTTGGCGACTTTGATGGCCCAGCGTACCTGCCCCCATTCTTCGATCTCGTCCTCCTCGACTCGCACGCCCACCTGCTCTGGCTGCAACTTCAGGCTGAGATGCTCCTCCTGCAGCTCCCCCTTCTCCCGTATCGCCATCTCCTTTTCAGGCCACTTTTTCTGGAATGCTGCTACGAGGTGCGTGAACGTGTCTTTGTCCATGGCGACTAGCTTGTTGTACCAGGACCTCACGTAGCCCCCCGATTTCAAGCTGAGCTCGAAGAACTCCAGCTTCTCGGGGTCCTTCAAGGTTGGGTTAAGCAAGTTGCGGCAGCGGATTGCATTCAGGAAGTCGGTGGTGTTCTCTCCAATGCCGTCACCCTTGAAGAGTGTGTGGCTGAGCTCAGTCATGTTGTCAGGAGGTGGTAGTGGGACGGTGACGATGGCGGCTAGGGCTGTGTGTAGTGCAGTGGGATCTGGCAGGGGTGCTGGCGAGGTGGTGGGTGTGGCTGGGCTTGGTGCTCCTTGTGAGGAGAAGATGCTCGATAACGTGAGTGACGACTTGTCTGAGATGTCAGGGCTGACTGCTCTGGGTCTGGATAGGAATCTGCCTGAGGCTGCTCGGTGTGGATACGGTAGATGAGCCAGTTTTTTTCTTCGGTTGGTTGCGCTGTAACAGCTACGGTGTGGTGAGTTTCTTGGTGTAGAATCACACTGTTGTCACCAGATGGAGATGTAGTCTCGGGTGCTGCTCAGGTAGACTGCTACAGACTGGCTCGGAACTGCACAGTACAGTGAGGAGCAAGGGATGGATGTCACTGCTGCTATGACTATGCTACTAAAGTCTGGCAGATGCTGCCGCTGATCCTGATGCGCTCGGTGGGCGGTGCCAGAGTGCACTGCCACAACAGCTGCACAATGGGTCCAGGTCACCTTCCATGAGGTCGTGCTATGGTCCATAGAGGAAACTTGGCAACTTTGGCAGAGATATACTGCCACAGAGGAAAAATCTCCACCAAAGATGGCAAGTTTGCTGTGGGGCCTGATATTTCCACCAAAGATGTCAAGTTTCCTCTGTCACAGTAAATCTCCAGGAAAGATGCCAAGTTTCCTCTGTGTGGGGACTGGCAAGACCACCAAGTAAATGTCTATTTGTGCGTATTTGGTCCTCCTGCCAAATGAGTGATTTCGATGGCAAATCCCCTCGTTGTGTCCTTCCCACTGGCCACAATCTCCCGAGACACAATCTGAATCACCTAAAGCATTTTGAATATGCATAATAAGGTATCTACAGTAGTTACAAATTTATTAATGATTAAATGGGTGTGTAGAATTCCGATTAGTTTTGATCCCCATAACCCACATCGTCTTCCTCTTCCTCTGGCTCGACAATATTTTCCTGCAGGTCAGATACCACAGAGAGTTGATATCCCATCCTTGGCACCTCTCTGCTCTGTCCTTGAGGCAGCCAATGTCCCAGAGCAGCTACAATTACCTCAGCTTTCTGGCCTTTGTTAAGCTTGGACAGTGCCGGGATCTCTGTCTTCTTGTCTGTTTTGAGTTCACAAAGACGATGCCATTTGAGCAGGGGGTCAATTTGTGGTAGGTGGATGTCCTTGAGTGCCGCATGACCTGTGAATCGCAAAATATCGAAGACGGGGATGCACTTGTTAATGGCCTTGAGCTCGGCAGCTTTCTTTGCGTTGGATTTCTGCTGGCTCGGTGTTCTGTAACTGTCTGGGTGTCGTGGTCTGCCTGGTCAATTTTCCTCTGTTTCTCGTGTCCCTCCATCCCAATTGCCCGCACTTTTTGCTGCAAGTGTTGTTGTCCTTCCGGAGTGTCAAGCTTTTCCATGATAAAATCACCGGTGTGGTTGTGCTTGTACTGGGATTTGGAATTGATAAACTCCAGTGTCGCATTTGGGCTCTCCACTTCGCAACCCGTGCATTTGCTCCCAGCCACCCCTCGGCCACATCGTTCGTGGATGGCATCCATGCCTTGCGCCTTTGGGCTTCCGTCAAATCAACACTCAAAACATCATCACCAAACCTCTCCCATGTCTCGAGGGCACCCTCAAAGAATGCGACAAATACGACCCATACCTCGTTCATGGGAATTGTTGGGAGAAGGGCATGGGCTGCATACATCACCTCTGGACGCTCCCATGGCTGGCCGTCCACCGACGTGGTCTCATACAAGAGATTATCACCACAAATGATGTCGGGATTTGCGATAACACGCTGCAAGTGTTCAATAATTCTGCAAATTGCTGGACCCTGATCCCAGAGACTCTGCAGACCACCATTGCTCGACCACATCATGCACATGACAGGGTGACTGAAATTCTGGCTGTACCAGAGCAGGATAATGAGTTTGATAATGGTGCATAGGTCATTGATCACTTTCCAGATGTTCCCTTCGAGATGACTGAATGCCAGTGACATCTTTCGATCGCGCATGAACTGCATGAGCTGCTGATAGACAGTGAGGTTCGTGATGATTTCAGAGGCGCCCTCGGAGAAGCATTGGTATTGGGTATTGCTTGTGTCCGGGAACCGAATGGAGTACCCGATGTGTTCGTGCACATTGAAATAAACACTGTGGCTATCCTGCATTCCTTTCTTGTCATCCTTATTGTTGAGAAGCATGCCCATGAGCTCACAAAGCTTCATGCCACCATGACTGGAAACCTTCTCAGTGCGTTCTTTAGCTTTGAAAGATCCAGAGTTTGCTGCAGCTTCATTATCCTTGTTCATCAGAAGAACAAGTTGCTGAAATCTGTTCTTCAACCATGCAGCCATCATTGGTTCAACACCACCTAGATCCACAATCAATGGAGTCAGTACTTGTCTCGATAAAACAGTCATACCTCTGTGAGCATTGAGATCCTTGTGCATGCAGCAGCCACTGCTGAGAAAGAAGTCTGCATCATCCTTCTCTTCTTGCAGCAACTTGTCGAACTCCTGCTGTCCGTACTTCTGGCAAAGCTCCACATGAAGCATACTATTAATACGGTCCTGTTCCAAAGCAGGAAGTGCATCCCATTTCACCATGCCTCCTGCTGCTCAGATTTTTTCTGATGTAAGCTCATAGATCGTGTCAAGTAGCTTCAGTGTTGTAAGGCACAACAAGGCATGCTCCCTGCAAATCTCTTGGTCAACCTGCTGTTTCATCACCTTGAAAAGTGCCTTCAATTTCTTCTGGTCGTTGGCATGGTCTGTCATCATACCCATGACCTTCTGGAAGAAAGTCCATGGATCCTTGGGATGGGTGTGGCCGAGCGGACTTGGCATTATATGTGGCATACATTTCATCAATCAGGTGTTGCCAGCCAGCCATTTGCTCCTTGCTCGTATGGTTTGGAGCCTGAGTAAGGCCAAGCACAAGAAGCTTCTTGTCAACAGAAATGAACTGCACCTCATAATTGAGGGGCTTGTGCGAGGTGCCATCACCACTGGCAGTAAAATCTAAAATAAGGTTTCGTCAGGAAAAAAAAGAAACTTGAGAAGTTCGGAGATACATGTGTTCTGTGTTCTTCACCGCACCCACGAGTTGCAACTGTGCAGCCACTCCCCCCTCAATGACTATGCGTCCAGCACTACAAGTGCTGATGTTCTCATTGACTCCGATGTTCAAACCCTTTGCAACAGCCTGGATAATCTTTCCAACCCCTTCCAGAGGTGCACCAATTGCGACAATGTCTCAAACACAAGCACAAATTTCGCTGGAGATAATCCCGTGGTCCTTCAGCGACCGCGAGGAGAGCTTTGCAAGACCGGTCTCGATATGGCCAGGAATATGTGAGACCTTCTTCGACAGTGTGGCCTGCTTCTGCACTAGATGTGTGTTCCAAGCATGAAGCACCATCTCATTCTGCTTCCGCTGTCCCAATTCCGCTGTAATATCATCAAGCTGCCGTTGCAGTGATGCCACATACCCTGAAGAAGACTTCCAAAGCTCAGAAAGTTCAGCCTAAAGATCCACGACATGCTGCTCAAGCTCTGCCTTCCCATCCGAGGCCCAGCTGACCTTATGCATAAGATTATGGCACTTCTTCTCGTACTTTTCACTTTGGAGTTGCATTGCTAATAACACGTCATCGGACGATATGTGAGCACTGGAGGGCTGCCGATAGGGACTTGACACAAGGTGGGATGAAGCAGAGGATGTGGGCGTGTTCTCCTTGCCCAGAGGAGGGGGACGCGATGTGGGACCAGAAACCTGGGCATTAGACCCCAAAAAGCAGGACAGCTGCGCCGTGGATCTCCTCTTCTTGGGATTCCATTGTTTCTGATCCTTCACCATGCATACAGCAGGCATGTGAAGGATCAGGAAGCAGCGAGACGCGAGACAGATGTGTGACCTGAAGTGTTTGATGTGTGACACTGCCGTTTTGGTGGGCACTTCTTCGGCCATCCATAGTGACTTCCACATTGACCGGTTCAGTGCAAACTAAAATGGGTCACCCACATCTCGTTAATCCTCAGGGAATGTTAGAGCCACATTTTTTATTTTGGCTCTCCAAACACTCATACAAATTAGCGGGAAAAATTGAAATAAATGGAAAATCTACTTCTAACATTCCCTTCATAATGTGTTTCTAAGGGATTTCCTCACCCAAAGTTTGACCAAAAGATGCCTAGATAGACCTCTACCGAAGGCCGAACAAAAGTACCATCTTTACGGGTGTTTGACGTGTTATGTAAGCACCATCAACACCATCTCTGTTGCCAGTCCCCACTCTGTGGCAGTAAATCTCCACCAAAGATGTCAAATTTCCTCTGTGGCAGTAAATCTCCAGCAAAGATGCCAAGTTTCCTCTGTGGCAATACAGTCGAACCTGTCTTAACCCATACCCCCTGGTGGAAAGGTTAAGGTATGGGTTATCACAAGGCATGGGTTTCGGGAGGGCCATCAAAAGAAAATCGGTAAAAAATCCAGAAAAATCGTATAAATTCCCAGAATATTTGTAGATTACTTGTGAGTAAAGAAATCAGTAATAGAAGTGGAAACAAGCTCTTTAGTGCGTTCAGTAGTGTTGCCGGGGTCCGGTTAGGTCCGGTTTTTTGCCAAAAAATCTGAACCCTGAACCTGACCTCGGGTCCGGTTCGGCCAAATTTTCTGAACCCCGAACCGAACATCGGTCAGGTTCGCGAAGGGTTCGGTTCGTGTTCAGAAGAGGTTGGACCTGAAAGAACTGCAAAATTTTCAGCCGATTTTCGGTGCAAATACATGAGTAGGTAAGCAAAATTATATATCAGTCTCCTTGTCCGAGTCGTCCAAGGCTGCGATGACATGCTTTGTGGCCTCTGCCGCAGCACTAACGTGGCCGTTGCGGTACGCACTTTTCAAGAGTTGAAGGGCTTCAAACATTACCGGGGCCAGCCGATTGCGACGCGCAGTTCCGGTGAGTCAGCCATTGGAAAAGGCTCTCTCAGAGGGGGCGGCAGAGCCCTGGATGGCAAGGTAATCCCTTGCGATGCGCGCGAGCGTCGGATATTGCGAGGAATGATGCTAAATATGAAACGGGTCAGAAATTATACCTCGCGTGCGTGCCAAGATTCCACTCACCCCCCACCAAGCCACAGCATTGTCAACGTTCTGCAAAGGGGCCTTGAGGTAGGCGTTGAGCTCATCGCGTGGATTGACGGTTTCGATGTCCTTGTTTTTGCGAGCTTGGACTTTGGCCCGGATCCAGGAATTCCCGTATTGAACGGGAGCAGTCGGCGCTGTTGGAAGTCAGAGAATGAAATGATACACTGAATTTACTCACCGTTCTGCACCGGCGCTACCGCTGCAACGTCCGCGGTGGGGGCAATGTAATAACTATCAAACTAGCAAACGCAAACAAAGATGGTCAGTGATTGCGGACCGAAAATTAGACTGAAAATCGCACCACGGCCTCCAGTTTACCAGGCCTTCTTCATACGCGACTGAGTTCCATGACTCCTCGGCGTACGCGGTTTTGATGTTCGGATCCAACGCTGGTTGAACATCAAAATCAGGTTAAGCGGGTAAGAAACGGCTCACCGAGACAAATGAAATAAACATCGGTATCATCTGTCTTTCCATACCATTTCTCGAGGTTGTCCAGACCTGCATTGATCGAATCTCGCATATCTTCGAATTTTTCGGTAGCAGCCATGTTACCCCGGTCTCCGCGAGAGCCTCGAGGAGGGGAAGTGTTCGCCAAACTGTAGGCTGCCTTGAGCTGGAGAATGATTGCTGAATATTAGCCGGCTCCTTGGCACAAAGTAAAGTATGGATTTAATTCTAATCAAGTAATGACAGTGGTAAGTACCTGAAGCACTTCGTGCATCTTGATAAGCTGCTCCCAGTCCTTAGTCGTCAGCCGGAAGTATGAGTAGGACTTCTTTGCGAGGTTAGGAACCTCTGGGCTGTCATCCGCCAGAAGTACGAATCGATTGACAGGCTGAAACGATGATAAGAGACGGCTGACATTGAAAATAAACACGAACGGCTCGGAGCAAAATCAGGCGGTCAAGGAATGTGAACATGGATGCCCAACGGGTTCGAATCCAACCTAGGAGTTGAAGGACGGGGACTCCGGTCTCGACACACATCTTCTTGAAGAATGCCTGCGCTTGCGGGGATACACGGATCTGGTTTGAGTCATAAAATACAAAGCACCTGCTTAACGAGGGCCAGAGCTTTCCCCACGGCATCTTTCGGAGCAGGCCCATCTTCGTCGTCATCATCTCCATCCTCGTCTCCATCCTCCCCGTCGCCTCCAGCCAGGAGCGCATCCAATTCCTCATCGTCCATATCAGGATTAGCAGCCATAAATTGCTTACGCAGTTTTTTCGCCTTCGCAAGGACAGCCTTGGCCGACAGCGGCGACACATCGGAAATGAAGTGCCCAGCGGTTAGATGCACTGCATGCTCCATGCACCTGGTAAAAAGGATCAAAGTGGAACAACACGATTAATCTATACGATCTTACCTCACGCGACGCTCAACCGGATCCCAGCGCATCTTGAGCGGATCAACTTCCTTTCCAAACGCTTTCAAGGCCGTGTCGTTATTGGTGGCGTTGTCTGCCGTGAACCAACCAACCTGTGAGAACGAATAAGATGCATTTGAGTAAATTACAACAACGCAGTCTCTACCTTGTCGCGAAGATCATATCTATCAACGGTGCGCACGAGGATCTTCGAAAGATTAGCCCCGGAGTGGTCGCCCTCGATCGGAGTGTAGGCAAGCTGCCCCGACTTGAGGCTCCAATCCTCAGGGCTATCAGCCGGCGCATCGATATAGTGCCCCGTCACACCGAGGAACGGGTCACCCGTCTTCGAAGTCCAAGTGTCGAACGTGAACGAAACTTGGCCAGGGATATCCTACGATGTGTTGCAGTGTCAGAATGTAGGAAATTCAATTGAACAGCATGAACTGCACCTGCAATTTGGACCGAAGACGCTCCTCAGCTTCCTCCATACGCTTCAAAATCTCCTCCCGCATCTTGGTACGATGCGGAATGTCGCTTTCCTTGAGACTTGGCCGGCAATATTGAAGAAGGCGTTGGAAAGGGCCTTTGTTAACAAGCATAAACACCTATGTATGCTTCAGATTCAACCCAAGAAAGGATAAAAAAAATAGGTACAAACATCATCCTCGGTCACCATCATTTCAACGAGGTAGTCGAGGAGGCCCTGGGAGGAGAACGGGGGAGTCTTAGTGGCGAAGTTATCGAGTGTTGTTTGCTTTGAGTCCTGCGCATCTCTGAATCACTGTTAGCGATAGATCAGGTGTAGTTTCAACCACGTACTTGAAAAAATCCTTCGGGGTTGCCTGGCGGTGAAGGGGAACATTGTTCTTCTCGCAAATTTCTGATACACTGCGAAATGGCTGGGATTACTTCAAAATGAGTTAGCTGTGTTTTTGGACAAGCCAGGACAGATTGCTTACCGGCTGATGTGCGTTCGGCGCGACGAGACGTTTCCCAGAAGGAAACACTTCTTCGTTGGAACACCATCCTTCCTAGATAAAAATCAGAGATCTAGATTATTAGCAGATCAGAACGAAATACGCACTTGCAAAGAAGACACCAGTGCCCTTTGACAAGCATGCCCATGTCGGGGTCCAAAACCTCCTCCTCTTTGAAGAGAGGCTGAATGTCTTTCGTGAGCTCGGCCTTTGGGCGAGTCTTCATGTCCTAGAGTGAGTCGAGTCAATTGAATATCGGATCGAAATAAATTGCGCTGGATTGCGCACTGCCCGATCAGCATCTCCGAGTGACTTGGTGTGCTCGTAAGCTGCATTGACGTCCTCGTTGTCAGTCTCAGCATCGTCGTCATCACCGTCATCCTCCGAGTCGCTCGCCGACTGGAGTTCCGGCATGTCGTCATCGTCGTCCCCAGCCTGCTCATCCTCGTCCATGCACGCAGGCGAGGGCGAAGAGCGGCGGCACGAGCGGAAGGACGAGCGTGGTTCGTACCGTTGGCCTTGCGCTTGACATTCACCGCGTTGTTGGGGTCTGTCAAGCGGCTGGACTGCTTGCGAGAGCGCTCAGAACGGCGAAAGTACTGGTCGATCTGAGTGGCCTGACCCCCAGCAGGGGTAGAAGCATTGGGGACTGGCGGAAGAGGAGTGTCGTCGTCGGGTCGTGGTAGAACTTAATTTTACTGGCATCGAGAAGCTCCCCGTCGGGGCCGCGCGCACACTGGTCGGTAGAGGACATGGTAGGTGAATACCACGGTGAATGCACTCACACATTTTATAGAAGAATTGTGCCGCTGTTAGGATGCTGTTAAACAGAGCGCATCATGATGGACTGCGGAGGCCCGCGAGCCATCCAGGTGGAAAATGCAGAGCGCATCATGATGGACTGCGGAGGCCCGCGAGCCATCCAGGTGGAAAATGCACAGCTCCATCGGCCTGGCAAGCGGTTCAATGCTTTTGGGGAAAAAAGACCGAGGGACCGGGGTGGTTTTGCCAGTGAGTAAGCACTTATCATCCCAGATGGAGATCCCAGAGATGAGAGCACATTTTTTCGGTGAGAACAGGAATGTCAATGGGCCTCAACAACCCCAGGGAGTATTCACCCGCGTGGAAAACCACCTGGAATGCTTGTGGAGACACGAGATAACGGTAAAACAGCGCCTGAAAGCGGCGGCGGAAGACTAAACTGGATGACGCCGCGACGGGCAGTGCGCCGTCCCTGTACCTGAGCGGTCGACGAGACAGAAGTGAAGCAAAGAAAGGGCAGATATAGTGAGCACTTGTAGAACAAATGTTCCGAGTCCAGCTAGAGGAACGGACAGATAGAAAAGACTGTGAAGGTAACACGAACAGAGGCGCGCGTCGACGCGTAAACTCCGCGATCAGTTGATGTCTCCATTTAGCTCTTACACGGTCACGCCACTTGCAGGAACGCGACATCTTCACTAAAACACGGCTAATAGGAGACGACAATTTACAGGTTCGAACATGTTCGAACAGGTTCGCACAGGTTCGGCAAATTCCAACAACCCTCGAACCCCGAACCTGACCCGCGGTCCGGTCCGGTTTTTCTACGGCCTCCGAACCTGAATTGAGGTTCGGTTCGTGTTCGGTTCAGGTTCGGAATCGGTTCTGAACCGAACACCGGCAACACTAGTGTTCAGCCTGAGTTTCATGTCCGAATTTGGCCAAATGATGCTCAAGATTGCGTGCAAATGATCCATCAATGTCGCCGAGATACCTGCAGAGCATGGAAGCTGCTTGGATAGCTTCTTTTCGGGATGGCTTGGGGTCCCCGAATAGATCATTGTGACCATCGTCGCCGCCATTGATCTCCTTGTTCTCCTGGTCAGCTCGCATTTTTGTCACAGCATCAAAAATCTCTTCATCGCTGGCACCCTCGGCCACTTGCTCCTCGGGTGTCTCCACTAGGTCCAATATATCGAGCCTATTCCCCTTCTGGAGGACACCGAGCGACTGGAGTTCATCCAGGACCTTGGAAAGACCGAGCTCAGAGTTGTCTTCTGCCTCAGCTAAAACAGCAGCCGCCGTGGCATGGGTGGGAAGGATCCCTGCTTTGATCCAGCAGTTGGCAACAGTCTGGGCAGACACATCTGTCCATGCCAGATCTGTGATATGCATGGCCTCCAGCTGATTGATGTCATAGATTTTTGCCGGGGGGATGTCTTCATCATAACGGTCGAGTGCCCGTTGCATAAAATAGCGACGATAATGTGCCTTGAAGCAATGGATGATGCCCGCATCCATTGGCTGAACGTGGGCGGTAAGGTTTGGTGCAAAATTTTCCACGCGGACATTCATGAGATCATCGGGTGTGTCGTGTCCTTTGAAGTTGTCCTGAAGGAGAAGGATGTGTCGCCCGGCTCACCACATGTCTCTGTCAATGTCTCTGAGCCACTCCTGATACAGGACAGCTGTCATCCATGCTGTGGCATTGTTGCGATAAAGAAAACCCAATTGGGTGCCGTACTTCTTGTTGAATGCCCGCGGACGCTCAGCCTTGCTGATGACAAGTGGAGGCAATTTCTCGGAGCCGTCTGCATTGGTGGTAAGGGCGTAAGTGATGTGCTTTTTGACCCCTTTGACACCCGACATTGGTCGGTCCATAAGGCCACAATCCGGGGGCATCCTGGCATCAAAAGGAATCAGCCATGGCCCGTGATTTGTCAGAGAAAACAAAATGTTCTTACGCCAGAAGAGTCCCGTTTCGTCCATATTGAAAATGTCTCGCAGTTCATAGCCCTCGTTAAAGATGAGCTCTTGAATACGCTTCCTGTCCTCTTCAACATCAGCGGTGTTGGCAGAGTCTGCCTCACCATCCCATTTAAGCTCCTTCAATCCACATCGCTTCTTCAGAGAATCCAGCCAGCCATTGCTAAGTGCCAACCGCTCATCCATGGGGATGCCAACAAGATCAGCAAAGTGTGTCCATTTCTCCTGGATGATTTCGCCGCTGAGATGGACACGGTCCCACATCGCCTTCGCGATCCAAAGTTCCAGCATGTCATCGATCTCCAGATGTTCCACTTGCTCCACACGCTTTGCATCTCCCCGTCTCCCAATCTGCTTTGCTTCATCCCATTGCTCCTGCCATTTGCTCTCGTCCTTGAGCCAGGACGACACAAGAGGCTGTTTAATGCAGAGGTTGGGATAAATGGGGCTAAAGTGTGCTGCGGTCTTGCTCTGACTTGGCTTGGCTTGAGCATGGTGCCAATCAAGAATTTCGATGCGCTGTGCTAAGGATGCATTCTCCCTCTTGGTGAAGACGGGAGTCGTGGGAGCCTTCTTTCCGATTCCAGGGTTCTTTGATATCTTTCACTCCGAAGGCCCTGGTGCTCGTGAATTTTTAAATGGTAACCAGTAGCTGTACATGCACTTTGTCGCTTCACAGAGACCTTGGCTGCTGCCTTCTCAGCAAATCCCCCAGCTAAACCCTTGAGCTTATCAACCAGCCCCATCTCCTTTGTGTCTAGCCGCGCAAGCCCCCGCTCATAATCAGATGCATTCTCCAGCTTCAAAAGCACAGCATCCTCCTCGACGTGATTGGCGGCATCATCGAGCCAGGCAGAATCAGTGTCAGAGATCCTCTCAGCTTTTTTTAGCTTTTTTTCCAGGGCATCTTTGCGTAGTTTGATAGAATCATTGAGATTAGATAGACCCTTCTTAAGAATCGCGAGCGCCGGATGAGGAGACATGATGGGAGCTGTCAAAAAACGGCGCAAACAAACAGAAATAAATAGCCAATAGGGGCTAAATTATGGGTTTTCAACCTCAAAAATGTATGGGTTATGGAGTATCAATGACTTATGGGATTTAATTGAGAACCAAGTTGGTGGATGGCAGAAATCTATAGGATTTAACAAGTTATGGGTTACGCCTGCCATGGGTTAAGACAGGTTTGACTGTATATCTCTGCAGCCTGATATTTCCACCAAAGATGTCAAGTTTCCTCTGTGGCAGTAAATCTCTGCCAAAGATGTCAAGTTTGCTCTATGGCCCAATATTTCCACCAAAGATGTCAAGTTTCCTCTGTGACAGTATATCTCCACCAAAGATGCCAAGTTTCCTCTGCAGCCTGATATCTGCACTGAAGATGTCAAGTTTCCTCTGTGGCAGTATATCTCCACCAAAGATGCCAAGTTGCTCTGCAGCCTAATATTTCCACCAAAGATGCCAAGTTTCCTCTGTGGCAATATATCTTCACCAAAGATGTCAAATTTCCTCTGTAGCAATATATCTCCACCAAAGATGTCAAATTTCCTCTGTGGCAGGAAATCTCCACCAAAGATGCCAAGTTTCCTCTGCAGCAAGATATGTCCAATCACACTATCTTACTCATAACTGTCATGAAATTATTATGATTGACATTTTTAATCTGTTCTGTGTATCCTCTCACTTATATCTGCTCACACTGCAGAAGATGACATAAAAATGTCTCTTATGGATTTCTTCCTGGTTGCCAACATGAAATATATTTTGAATGTCCTCTGCTGAACCATCTATTGACCACTTTCCACTAATTCATATTTAATGCTACTTGAATCTCTTTCATCTTGCTTTCTACTTTTCTGACCCCACATTTCTCTAATGTTTATCCTAAACATGTTGAAGCTGGCATGTAAAAGACCTTGAAATACATTCACAATATCTTCCCCAAGATTTCATGCAGAACTATTTTAAATAATTCCTATAATGTTATTTTGAATTCATCCAAAGTATTCAACCACAACATTTTAAATCTCTTTTAGATGTCTTTCAAAACATGCAACATTCTTTATCTGCAAGTCATGATTAAAACATTCCTAAAAGTAACTAAAACAACTGGTGAATGTCATTTTACACATTTCAAATTACCATTACATAATTCCCACCCAGTTTCCCCAAAGATATATTGATTGTTTTGCACAAGATAACTGAAAAACATTGTGTGACAAGATCACAATTTCTGTGTATCTGGGAAGAATATATGCTATAAGCATTTTGAATATCTTCATGCTTTCCTCCTTCAACATGCTCAAGAGGCATTTGAAAGATATTGTGAAAACATCATGTATACATGCTGTACATATTCATTATGTATCTTCAATAACATTCTGGAATTTAGGATGAAAACATTATAAAAACTTTCACGCTAGTTTAGCGGTGACATATGCAAGACTTATGAGTTCTTGGATATATTTAGCATAGTTCACGAAGTGTTATTGAAATATCCTTCCTGTGTAGGTGGCAGTCAATTGCATTGACAGGTCACGGACATTGACGTTCATTACGTTTGTTGACTGACCTTGACAACACTGCAGCAACAGAGGCTTGCGGAATCCTGTCCTCAGGTGGAATTAGACAATTGTGCATATGGAATGGTGTCGAGGACCATAATTTGGCTGGTGTAAATTCTAGGTAACCAACAAGGGATGTCGAGCGTGGAGTTACGTGCCGTCAAGGCATGCAGCGTTGAATATTTGAATGGGCATTGGGCCCCAAGAAACAATTTAAAAAATCTCAGATGGCCATCGAGCTCAACACGATACGTGGGTGAAACGTGGCCCATTAGTGGGCTCGGGTGTGGCGCGCGATGTACACGAGCATAACCGTGCTCGACTGTGCTCTTGCGTCTGGGTTTCAGGGTCCACAGCGGTCATCAGTCGGCAATGATGCCAACACTCGCTTACGAGTGTGGTGCTCCAGCTTTTGCTCCAGCTCTGAGCTTTCCATACCATCACGTCGAAATCGAAGTATGCCATTAGCACGCCCAGACACCCTGACACGCCACAAAAGAGCTGCAGCGGGTCTAGGAGCAATGTCTACGAGCTCTTCTGAGACAGATGAATGGCTGGGACAAGAGAAAATCAAAAACAGTAAAAATTACTACATCCACTTTGTTTGTCGAGCATCCAGCTCAGTTTCACTCCTTGAGCCTCATTCCACTGCCCATGGCCCCCATGGGTATGCCTCTTTTGGTTGAGTCCACCTTTGGTCCACTCGTCTTCATGCTCGCCGTTGTTGGCCTGGTCCCGCTGCCAGCCCCATCTTGAGGTGCTTACTCAGCACGGCAATACCGGCCTGTCCACGCCATCATTTTCCGGATCTACTAAGTTTCCCTGCAATTTCCACACCCTCCGAGCATCTCTTGCTGTTGTGATAAGCGAGGAGGGCAAGATTAGCGGATGAGTTAGAATAAGATTGCAATAGCACTGTTGATTAGAAGGCTGCTTTAGAGCAATCAGATGCTCTATCAGGATTGTACAGGTGAGCTTATATACTACAGAAATGTATCTAGAATGTTCTACAACTGTATACTTGAACTGTCCATTAGTAATAATCTTATCAATCAATGCCCGAAGGCCGAGCTGCCTATTAATAATTACAACACTTGCCCACTGCTGGCCTGCTATACAGGATGAACTGGGATCTGACTGGTATTCGCCGTGCGACTCCGGGATCGGTCGAAATGGCGGCTGCATTGATATTATTATCATAGTCATAGTTGATGCACCCTGATTACATTTACTGCATATCTCTTGGACACATTCCCTGAATTCACTGGCATACCCAAATCACTGACACCGCTTCTTTTCTTGCTGTCTACAAATAACACTCTCCTCGTGCAACTCATCGGTAAAACATGCCTTGATGGTGATGAAGTGGATTGGACACAGAAGTTTCTTGGCCGGGTTAACGTGCTTGGTGTATCCATCTCTGTTTTCATTTTCTGGGCTTTATGATCATCAGCCAGTCACTTGACAGGAACAGCCCCCTTGTAATGAACTGGACCAAGCTTGACCCTGTTCCTGTGTGCGATGATGCTTCCAACCGCCCCAAGAATCTGCTTAGCCAAAAACAGAAGATAGGTCGGGATACACGAGAAGAGACATAGAACACTCTCAACAATTTACTCCAAATGTGCGGGCACAGGCGGCTTGCTATTGTGGGGAGTACTGGTGATCACAGACATGCGTGGCCGATCGTCATAAGGAATGCAAAGTTGTATGGAATGCATGACCAACAACAAACTCATTTCAAGTTCCTTATGTCTGCCGCAAACTGAATCTCCATACTTACTCCATGACTGCTCTGCCACCCACAGAAAGTGGGATAATTCCTCTTCGAGTTCGACACCTCCATCTCGTCTTGACCACCTCATTTGACCCCGTTCAAAATGACTAATCTCAAGCCACTCTTAAAAAAGTTCACGAGAACTAGGTGCAATGAGTAGAATTCATGGGCTAATGATTTAATATGTGTCAAGACTCCCATTCCGTGGCTGCACTGTACTTGATCTAGTGGATATGACCTCACCTCAGGATGTCCAAAATGAACTAGAGCAAATCGGTGAACATGCACAGGAAGAATGGGTTCAGGAGTCAATCAATTCGAATGACCAGCTCTCTTTACATCAGGACGACCTGAGTCATTGAAGAACTACCACGAGTATAGATCACTTCAAGAAATACGGCAATACCAAACAATGATGAACATTCAGGTATTTGAACCTCTTTACTGCTCTAGTCTCATCATTTGCCGCAGAAGTTCTACACTTTGTGTTTTCCCACAATGACCCAAGTTGTTCCTGTCTTGAGCTTGTTTCGAGGTCCTCATTTTCCACTAACTACTTCTCTGTTTTTCCTTTAGTTCTACCGCGGCGTGTCGAAAGATAGTGACTGTGAGCTCGGCTATGGGGTTATAGAGGAGTCCAGGGACCGTAGTGTATGATCGTGCCTTGTACACTCAGATACTTCCTGGGCCCCGGCGTTCCTAAGCGGGACCGTGCCGTGTAATTTACCTACCTACCTACCTACCTACCATAGGAACTGGCATTGCCAAGACTTTTGTTCAAGCGCACTGCATAGAACCGCATATGCGAATGGAAAATTACCTGCTTCAAATGCCTTCAGTCGCCGCCCTTGCACGGCTGTCCAGTAGCGGCTCAACACAGCAGGGAGTACAACACAAGCCCACAGAAAATTAGAAATCCGGTGCAATAACTACGTAGAATACAGCCAGTCCAAAGTCCAGTGTGAGAGCATATCCGCGAACATGACCGCTACATAATTAACGAACCAAGTACGAGAACTAGCGCCACGGCGCCACCCCACCCCCGCTGCCACCATACCAATGCCAGGCTGTGCCCGGCCGACGGGACGCTCGACGTGGTCGTATCGGGCAGCGGCGCGCTGACGGACCCGGACGCGGCGCCGGTCGTCTGCGGTGCGGTCGACACGGTGTTGTTCGTCGTGCCGGGGGGGTTCACCGTCCACGTGCGGATGTACGGGATCTCGAAGTACGCGTTTGCGTAGTTCGAGCCGTTGCCGAGGACGTTGCTCGCGAACTGCGGGATGCGTCGTCAGCAGTTGGTGATGATGAAGAAACGAGAGGGAAAGGGCGGGAACTCACGCAGTTGCCGGGGCAGGTGGAGCTGTAGATCGAGGGAATGCCGGCCCTGAGTATAGGTGTATGTATGATGAGATCGATGCGCAGGGTAGATGGGCGGCGATAACTCACCACATCCCGCAGAGGGTAATGTCTATCGCAGGCAGGATCCAGTGAGCACGGGATAGGGCTGATAAATAAAAAATAGGTTAGCTTACCAATGACCAAGTGCTGCGCTGGGAAGAACTCGGTAATGTTACAGCCCGCCGCCGGGTACGCAGCAGATGGTGTCCCCCAGTCGCTGAGGTTCATCGTCGACGTGGCGGTTGCCTGCGCGAGTGACGCAGGGATATCTAGACGCTGGGTTTGCGCGTAGCATCAGACTTGGGGCTATGACCAAAGCAGCCGAGAGGATAGAGGCAACGCACGCTCCAGAACCACATATAGATACCCGACACATCGAATTGGAGTGCGAAGGCTCCCCCGTTGGCCGCTGCGAAGCCCGAGCCGAAGCTGTTGGGCTTCGTCTCGCCGACGGTACAGCCAGACGCTGTCGTATCGTTACAGTTGGATATGATTGTGTGGCCCGACTGTGCCTGCAGGGCGACGGGGGCCTGGACGCACCCTGCGTACGAATGCAGGGCCATTTGATTATGGTCCATCTATCGCGGTTTGTTCAAGATGCATTTTAACGCGATAAACATGGGAGACGCACCAGATTTATGGACTCGACGAGATCGATTTCCCCAGCAGCAGGCCATTCTTGGCCTGGTTCTAAAACTCCGTTCAGCCAGATACTTGGCCAGACCTGCGTCGAGTCAGAATGTAGCCGACTGCAAGATATCCGACTCACAGAGCAGCCATATGGCATATGGAGGGCATCGATTACGAACAAGGTCCCAATGGGAAACTCCTCCTTCGACGTTAGTCTTACCTGCGGCATGTCAGTAATGTTTAGCAATAGGAAAATAACATACAGAGTTTCTGTAGAGTATCCCGGTCCCCTCTACTGTGCTTGTGTTGTCCACCTTAATGATAGCATTGCCATTTGCATTCACATAGGCCAAGTGGTCGGTGGTGGCGTCAGCTTGATCAACATAGGACACATTACCTAAATAATGGTTGAGAATTGGGGACAGAGAAATTAATTCAAGTGCGACGCACCCCATGTTGTGTTGTCAATCGTCCCGTAGAAGTCAAACCCAGAGAAGAATGTGGTCCCCGAGTACTCGACCAGAGGAAAGTATTGTCCGGAAACCGGGAGATATTGCCATCCGGCGGAGAGAGCTGCAATAACGTAGGCTCTTTTCATGAGAGTAGTTAGTTGCGTTAGCGTAATAGAGTCGTCGCAAGGTCGTCAATGTGCCTGTGATGAGGGACAATGAACAGAAAGTGCGCCACGCACGGAATGTCTGACGTACGTTGTGAAGTGGTAGTTGTACAGCAGTCTAAGGCACACAACTCTTGGAGGAGGATAAACAGCTCTTTCGTTCGGTGGTGGGATGAAAAGTGCTGGCGGAGCGGGGAACGTGGGATGACGGAGACGAAAGACCGAAAAAACGCGTGCGTGACGAACCACAGCGATGCACGTGCAGGTGACCGATGATCGGACCGCATCGCCGATCGAATTCCTCCCACTCTGCTACTCTGGCGCTCCCTAGTGGGTATATAAGCATTATACTCGCATGGTGTAATGTATGGGTGGCTATCCTCACATAAAGCTACAAGATGCCAACGGAGCACACACCGGTCGAGTATTATAAGATGCTCACCAACTGTGGACTGGCCGACCGCTTGTATGGCAGGATACTCAGTTTAAAACCCCGCGGTGGTTGGAGTTCTCCCCTGTATCACAGAAAGTCGTCTTAAGTAAGTCTAATAGACTAGTTAATATTATGTCATCCGGCTGACAGGGGAAGCCGATGCCAAGAGATCAACGGATCTATCAACACCGATTATGCTTGTCGCTCGACAAGGCAACAGCATTCTTGAAGGTCTTGTGGGTGTCCTCGGCTCATAAGCACACGAAAGGACCCAGCCGGGAGCCTGAGATTGCAAGCAGACGCTACAGGAGCCCCGCCTTCCTGGGGCAGCGTGCAATCCATGTCCATCTAAGTACGTGTACGTACGCCGCATCGTGCATTCAAGTACCCCGAGCGGTACGATGTTCCGGATCCAAGACCGGCCCTGTGGTTTCGTGGAACCTCCACGCACTTCAGGCGAGCCAGGGAAGCACTAAGTGAAGTAGGTCCTGATCAGCGGGGTATTGCACCAATCCAGCCCGAGATGCACCGCGCATCAGGGCGTATCGCGAAGATACCAAAATCGAGGCAGTTGCCGACAATGGTGGGTCCGAGTAAACGCGTCCCTAAGTGCCAAGGTAAGTTCCTCACTCGGCTCGGCTTGGCTTCTGGTCACCGTTGTGGTCCCTGGCTTCTGGTTTCTGGCTTGCATTAGTTTCCAGCTGGCACGCATCGCAGGCGTGATCGGGTACGCGAGCGGCGCGAAGAGATACATGAACGCGAGGATGACGGGCGCGCAGGCGGCGCCGATGGAGAGGCCGACGGAGAGGGCTTGTGGGTTTGTTCTGAGTTGTGAGGTGAGCTCGTCGTCCACTGAAGCTGAGAAACGGACGGCTAGGTTCGACATTCGTGTCAGGCTCGAAGAGAATCACAAAAATCAGAAGCAGAAGACTGCTATGTCAGGTGTCGGTGACGAGACACTACACTTGAATCGAACTGCAACAGTTCAGATGGGTAAATGACACTGAACAGTGATTTGAAACCGATCCTTCAAATCCATTAGTAAGAGAGTCGGGACTCGGAATAGGGCCTTGACCTCGGTGCGAGGCAGGGAGCCGAGGCCATTGGAATTCAACTCCCAAAGGGCAACAAGCGCCTAGTAGACTACTACTAGTAGTAGTACCCTAGCTCAATAACCGTAGTCCGTCGAATCAGACATATCGTCTGAGAGATTGCCCGTTGACCCCAGCTGTAGATGATTAGTGATCCCCCGGGGGCGCGCTTGAACCCCGATGCTTGAACAGGCGCTTCAAGGGTCGTCGCTCCACGCTGGCCACCAAATCATCCGACTCAGACGCTAGCTCGAAGTCTGACTCGGATGATGTCGCAGGCGTAGACGGCCGCTTCCGAACCCGTTTAACCTTGTGCTGGTTTGCGAGGCGTTCCCGGTCAGCCACGGCAGCGGGGTTCTCGTGCTGACGCGCTATGTCCTCGACTAGGGTGTGATCATATGAAACGCACTGCATTTTGATGATGTCGATGGTCTGGGCGTATGTTTTGATATCAGAGACATCGCCAATAGCGGAGTCGAAAAAGGAGACACGTACATGTTCTCCCCGACTAAACGCCTGGATCACGTCCTGCGGTGTCACCGGTATGCCAGTCCTCTTCCGAATCTTATTCATCTCGCGTGCGACATTCTCGTTTGTCTCAGCGATTCCAGACTTCCGTAGAGCGATACGAGCACGTATGGAAACATACACGTCCCACCGTTTCGTCTTCACGATGAGCTTCCCCCACGTTTCCTTCACCTGTCCCAAATTTATCGATCAGAAACAGCGCAGTCAGAGACACGCAGACACACCTCGGTTGTCTGGGCATTGAACTGCTCCACCGTCATCTGGCCACATATTCCATTCTCGTAGTCCCCCATATATCGCCAGACAGCCTCTCCTGACGGCTTATCCCTGCAGAAAAGGGCCCAGGGCGGATTACTGATGATCTTGTGCCGCGAGGCGAATATAAGCCCAGGGGCGCCAGGGCTGCGCGGCAAGCAGGGATTCAGATCTGGTTTGGGAAATACGACTGCGCGGCCACGGCCGCTGCGCCCGTCAGTGGACTTGAAGTGGACGACAAAATGCTGGTCGTTGCCTCCGAAATTAACCCGCAGGAACGCGCGAGAGACATACAGAGAGTCCTTGGGCGGCGGGTATATTTTGAATGGTTTGGCGCCGTCTAGATATGCCGCGACTACGCTACAGGCCAGTGTGAAGGCCTCTTTCTTGATCTTGATGGGCATCTGTCATTGACAATGTTAACGAATCTGTGAGCAAAGAAAGGTCGCCAACTTGTTCATTCTTGAACGTGTGTGTCATTTTGCGACGCTTGAGAGGGTTGCCGGCGGAGCCTGGTGCGAAGCAAGGGGTTGAGGCCATGCTCGGTTCTGAGGCCAAAATGGGGGCATGTTTCGGCGATATGCGGGACGAGCCAGAGTCGTTAAGCTACGATGTGTTTGATTTTCGGGCAAATTCAAATTCAAATACACATACCAGCGTTGAAGAGAAAGACAGTTCAGTGAGCGCTGAGAGTTCTGGTGTCCGTAGCGAGCGCTCGGGCGATGACGATACTGAGAGAACAATTAGAGGCCACTCGACTGTTCAGATGCATGGACTGACTGCGTGGTATGCTGACGTAGTCCATAACCTGCCGTTCGCTTTTTGAAACCTTTGTGTTACGGTCAGCAAGACACTGAAGGCTCAAGTTAAAACAACCTGGGGAGTACCAAACTCAAGCACCGGATCAAAATGGAGTGTCGTGTTTTCAGAAAAAGCAGAGCTAGCGCAGATTTTATCTTCCGATTTCGCTGTCAGCGAAACTTGGCCAAGACCGCTGCCTTCATCGCTATCCGAGATATCAATGATATGGGGGTGTACCGAGAGGTCTTCGCGTTGGGCCTGAGGGTTCCCGTAAGTCAATATTCGTACTCTTCAATAAGATAGTCAGTACTACTGGAGGCCGGGAAATACGACGTGAAGCCGGCGCAGCCTCAAGCGCACGTATCTGAGCCTTGAGATCTGCAACCTTCCAGTCCGATTTTTGAGAGCGATGCTCAAGATCTGCGATTGTCTTCTGCGCCTCTCTCCGCCGATTCTGGCTGTCATCCCTCTGCTGTCGCAACCGCACAGTCTCGCCGAGAAGACGCTCAACCTCGTTTCTAAGCCGCTTGTTTTCTTCTTCGAGTTCGTTCCGGCTTGGTCCAAATTTAGTCTCTTCGTCCATCAGTCCCGGTTCCCAATTGACAGGCAAAGTCAAGGTCAAAGATAGAGCAAAAGAGGAGTTGACACTACGTGATCGCATCACGTTGCTTATATGGCTCTGCTTGGCTCGGTGCGTGCAGCCAAATCTAGAAAAACAACACCTCTTAGCTCTGTATTTTTACTCTGTATATGGGAGGACATGGAATTCCAACGTGAAGAGGTCGACAAGCTCGCGCAGGCAACGGCTCTTGTTATCTCTGTTTATCAACAGGTCTATGAGGAGTTCACCCTGTGGAAGGCAGACCACACCAATAAAGTCTTCACCTCGTTGGGGCGTCCGCGTTCAGATGCCACCGCGTCTTTCCCCCCGGAATCGGTTGCTCACACGTCACGTCATGGAATTACGCCACATCCCTCCGCGTCTGCCTCAGAATATATGGAGGTCTGGGATTATAAGACCTCAACTACGGAGCGGATCCCCGTGGAACTGGTTCGCGTCGCAAGTCTTCCATCGGCTGCTCCAGCGCACGAATACAGCACCCAGATTGAACGCAGTATCTTCCACGGCGACGACCCGAGCGCACTGCCCTTCATTCCGTTTGCCGATGACCCGAGCTTCGACCTCGCAGCTTATCTGGAAGAGTATAAGTCCTTCGGCTGGGAAGAGCCTGCACGAGACCCCGATTGTACGTGTTTCTGAAAACTGGCATGTGTTCTCTCTCTCAAGTTGCGGAGTTTGCAGTGGAGTTCATGGTCATAGAGACCACTCGTCGTTTGTGTTCAGACCACAAGATGGCATATCGACACATCGATGAAACTGGCATTCTTCCGCTTGAGCTACTGGACCGTGGTGACCAGAGAGGAATGATATATAGAAGTCAGCGAAGGTATTGAATTTTCATGGTGGAAGCCGAATCGTGGACCCCTCATGCACTTGATCTCCAGAGACTTCCCTGACTGGCCAGAGGGAGTCCCTGCCTCCGCGAAGCGACTCCAAAATGGCCCTGATCCGACCTCGGATATGCCGGATAAGCAGCTGGCTAACCTTGTATCAACATTCTGCACTAATCTCAATTGCCTTGTCGGATTTTGTTCGACACACAGTGAGTCGCCTGTAGCATATCTCTCGAGCTCAAATCGCTGACTGTTATTCACCGTAGTTGAGCCTGTGCCGATGCCACTCAGCAATACCCCACTTCTGACCGCCCGTATGAAGGAGTTTGTCACTGGCCCTTGCGGGGAAGATTGTTTCCTTGTTAAAACCGTTGGTGATCATGCATGTCGCACAACCTGCCTATGTACGTCGCCCAGCTAATCAATCTCCGCAGGCGATCGATTGGCCGGATGAAGACACCCAGCTTCTGCGTACCATTCTCGATGCCTCGCCAGATACGCCTCCCTGTGATCTGGCTACCATCTGTCGTAGACCGTGCTATGAGGTACGTACCAGCGTCCCCATTGCGATCGCTGCCCACACGTGATCTATGTCAGACTTTCCACCAACGCTGCTTTTTCCTTCCGGATGGTCAGATAGACAAAAAGGGGAAGAAGAAAGCCAAGACGACAAAGCCATCTTTGGCCAAGACTGGTTCATTGAAATTTGACGGGAGGTCAAGGTCAATTGCGTCTCGCATGAAAACTTACGTACCTGGTAGATTTCGACCCCCGTCGTTTCACGCCGTAAGTCTATACTTTGGTACAGCCTCCTTCTGACATGAATGAGGATAGTGGCCTTCCGTGTAGCCACGAGGGGCTTTGTGATTCCGAGGCCCAGTGCGCTTGTTTTTTTAATCAAGCCCATTGCGAAAGTGGTTGCCGTTGCAGCCGAAAATGTGAGCTTTTTCTTGCATGTAGCACCGGCAATGTGTCTACATTGCTCTCTCGATTAGGTGCTCGCAGATGGCGGGGCTGTTCTTGTTCATCAAGCAAACGATTCGGGGTAGGGGTATGCAGAACAGATCGGTGCTCTTGCTATCTAGCACATCGGGAATGCGATCCGGAGCTGTGCTTGAAGTGTCAGGCAAAGTACGCCGTCATATATCTATCCTCTGAATAATCTTTGGCTGATGCTGTTTTGTAGAGGTGAGTCTCTCTGATCTGCGTGTGGCCATCTATAACCATCCGACCAGATAGCAAGGCGAATCTGTGCCGTAACACACCTCTCCAGATGGGCCGCCACAAGGTCGGGTGAGGAAAAATTGAGCTACTCATTCTGATCACATTGATTCCACAGGGAACGGTGGTGGGTCCAGCGCGCTGGGGTAGAGGCCTGTTCATGACAGAAGAGGCGAACGAGGATGAGTTGATCATCGGTAACTTGTCACCTTCATCGTCACATTGGTCTCACTTTCTTCTATGTCCAGAGTATGTCGGTGAACTCATTTATGAGCCCACAACCGATTCCCGCGAGTGTGTCTGACAGTTACTTCCAGAATCCAGTCGACGAGGACTGATGGGTTTCCCTAGGTTGGTTGCCGCCCACCGCGGACGAAATTATCTCTTTCAGCTCAATGACACTGTTTCGGTTGACGGCACATACGTGGGGAATAACTCCCGATATATCAACCATGACGCCGCCAATCCAAACTGCAAAGCACATGGTGGGTATGGTGCCCCACAACCTTCCTCATGCTGACATCATTCAGTCCGCATGGTCAATGGAGAGCATCGGATAGGCATATACGCAAGTACGCATTACTTATTCTCTCAGCATCGTCGTTTTCATTGACTCTTGTTCATTCTGAATTCAGCTAGGCACTTGGCACTGGGAGACGAGGTGCTTTTCGACTATGGCGGTGAGTTTTTCCGGGTGGACTCGGATAAAACAGCGGGGACGCCCATTTCCGCGCGTAAACAGCCATCTTATTAATTCATGCTGTTATGTATTGTGTATGATGGGTCCAGTTCGTAGCCGTGTGCCATCGCTTGGCCGTCGCAGCCAAATCCGAGCCGTCATTTGATTCACCTCCGCCTGATTACAAAGCTGCCCCATGTTGTACATCGGCATCCACCGAGTGTATATGTACGAGAAACGAAAACGAAAACATCTATATACATACTGCTGGGTGATGGCAGGCGATGGCCGTGGTAACGCTACCGCGTAAATACGCGGAAGCTCCGGAAATACGTTCTACAAATTCGCGGAAAGCTGCATCCATCAATTCGGACTGCAGTGCCATGGCATAGTCAAAGTCAGACCTACGATCCGCAACAGGATCCAGAGCTGGAAGGCCAGGAAACAGATTGAGGACTGGTAATTGGGATGGTCCAAGGACTGGAGTAGAATGCTGTTTAGGAAAGAATCCACATTGATGCAGTAAGAAGGGATGTAAGGAGCTGCGAAAAAATCAGACTTTTAGTTCGTTGTTATGTGGAGTGGGTAATAAAGCACTGTACCTGCTTGCGGAGGAGATCTATGGAGAGTTGAGGGCCCGGCCTCGACTGTTTTTTATGCAGCTGCTCCCGTGAATTTGTCAGGTCGAGCTGTGATTGAAGCCGTTGGATTTGAAGTTCACTTTCCCTTGCATGTTGTTAAAATGTTTGAGCTGTATCTTCAATCACTTGGCACCTGCATCTGTTTTCGCATTTTCTGCTTGTTTTTGCGCACGCATGGGACTGCCGTCGAGCCCGTGCAGCAAATCGCGCTTGAATGGAATTGATGATACGTGCATTGTCACTGTCCAATTGACATGCTCTGATAATTTTCTAAGTAGCTAGAAAACCCTCACATAGAAACACATACAGGAGAATTGCCTCGATCAAACTGTGGTTTGTGTGGTTACATTTTGTACAATTGAAGAAGTCCAACCCTCACAGAACATCCCATTTTACGCTCAGTCTGCGTCGGTGTGTTCTTTGAAGTTTGTTTTGTTTTTCAGATGTCATTTTTTTGTGGAAATCTCTTTCTTGAAGTCGGCGGTGAAATCCTGGGGATTATCATTGGGCATGAACTCAAGAGCTCTTATATACTCACCGAGTCAGTAACGTCATTCAATGAAGGCATGAATCTTGCCAGCCAAACAACTCGAATCCTCGTCACCAGTGAGCTCAGAAAGTAAGGTTGTGGAGTACGCGCTCGGAGTGTGGATGATTTGGAACGTGGGAAATGATGTTGGCGAGTTTGAATTCAACACCGCCACTGTCTCGCCACATGAAGTTGGATACATCTGTTTCCGAAAACCTTGACACTGGTCAAAGATTTTGCTCATCCTGAGTTTTTGATGGAGGGCTGCTTTTGGTACGGATCACCTTTCGGGATAAGCCGAGTTCAGGCCGTCTGCAGGAGTGGAAGTGACTTCTACTCCAAGAGTCGGTGGATCTCCCCCCCCAAAGAAAAAAAATGGGTAGACATATTAGGATGTATTTATCGTAGTGCTTTCACAAATTTATACCTTACAAACTTGAATTTTCAAAGGATAATGAATTTGTTGGAGCGATGGTACCCGGAGCTGAATTGAGCCTTCCATACCCAAAACAGTAATGAGGGCAAAAATTCGTGAGCAGTGTCAAGGTTTCGGAAACAGCTGTAATGTAAAGTCGCGCTAGCTTTCGTTCATTCAATTCATACAAGGGTCGTGCTCTGCCGTCTACAAAACATATCGGAAATCGCGGTTCTGAATATCCGTCAAATCCAAGAATTCCTGGGATCCGCCAACTCAAATATGTCTCACGGGAAAGAGCAGGCACGACGCACCTTGTCCACCTTCACCTTTTCAGTCACCCCGTCCGCCGTGAGTCTCTGCACATACACCTCATTGTAAGTATCATTGGCTGGTTCTGCATCGCGCCGTTTGTTTTCCGAGGACAGATAGAATCGGATCGAGAGTAAGAGGATGACGGTTGAGAGGTAGCAGATTGCGATGATGATCCACGGAACGTGGTTGCGCTGCGAGAAGGTCGGTTAAATCAGGCGGCGGCAGAATGATAGAATGATTGACTCACTGGCTTGTATTTCGCCTGGAGAGTAGCAATGATATTGAAAGACAGAAGAACGGCAGGACGATCCTACTCACCTGCCACATGAAAGGACCCGCTGAGTTCCCAACGCAGTAAGCGCCAAGCAGGATCGCATTGACGGTGATGCGCTTCGTATGTCCAGCTGTGACGCTCGATAGCCACGACAGCGCCAAAACTGGTTGGAAGCAATTCAGGTGAATCTAGTTTGCGATTGCGAAGTGCTTACCAAAACTCGGCGCGCCGACACCTAGAAACCGCGTCAAGGTACACACACAGCAGGCCAAACCAACAACCCACCAGTAAGCCACACGGAGAACAACAGGCCAATCTTATTGCTCCACGACAGCAGGTTGATCAGGAAGACCGCGAGGAAGTTCGGGACGAGATATATGCAGCCCACGTACGCGCGGCTGTTCGGTATGCGTGCCGCGAGGTTCACGCCAGTGGCGAGGACCACGATCTCGATCGCGCCGTCCACGCAGCCGAGGAGCGTCGTCTGCAGCGGCGTGAACCCGAAGGAGGCCACGATGAGCTGCCGTTGGTTGACGAGCGAGTTCGGGATGTTGGCCAAGGCAGACAGGAGTGCGAAGAGCCAGGTCTTGGGGTCGGTGAGCGCTTCGATGAACCTGGACAGGGAGTTTATGTTGCATATACGGGAAGGGTGTGAACGGCGCGTACTGTTCCTTCTTGAAATGCTTATTTTCGACACCGGTTTGATTGACCTTGACAGTCGTCAGGACGGTAGTAGTAATTGTACAAAGTAAACCACCTTGATACGCAAGACCGCAATCACACGCTCCTCAGGAGTGAGGAACCACGCGGTCGTCGGCGAGTCCGGGAACAGGAACCTGTACAGTGTCAGATTTGGTTGGGTCGAAGAGGCGGCATTGAGTACAGACCAGAAAGCGGCTGCGATGACAAACGTGATCAACCCAGTTATCACCATCAGCCACTGCCACGGTTCGAAGGAGTCCGTTTTTATATGCAAGCACCCGAAGCTGATGAACCCTGAGATTATCTGGGCTATCGCGATATTCAGCACGGAGAAACAGAGAGAAGGGATATACCACACCTGTGCCGTTCATCAGGACTGGAGCAAACCGTCGTCGTGAGCGTCAAGGAACGGAACATACTGCGGTCTTACACCAATATCCGCTATTCGAGGCAAACGTTAGACGGGGAAAGACCGGCATTGATGTATACGCACACTCTCAATGTCTGCTCCTTCCGCGTGTAAAACATTGCAGTAACGAGAAGAAATCCGGCTGTGATGGAACTTCGTGCAGTGAACATCAGCTTCAGCTCACAGCACATGGAGAATTTTATTACCCTTCGCACATGCCGAGGATTAGGCGGACGGCAAAGAGGCCCCCGAAGTTCTTGCACGCAGCATGGGAACAGAGCGCGATAGCCCAGACGAATACATTGATCCTGGGCGTCATGAGAACCGTGAGGACCCGAAAAAACATGGTACTCAACGACATCCATTTGGCGACGGGAAAGCGCTGCAAGCATAAATTTTGCGGGAATTCGAAGACCAGATAGCTACGTTGGATGTGATTAGTCTCCGATACACGAACACTTGAGCGATGCAATACGTACCTAAGGTAGAATATCGTCCCGAGCCTGTATTTTCTTCCTGTCAGGGCAAATATAGCCAAAGCGAGGGAGATTTATTACCAGTTGTATCTGTGTGCAGAGGTCAAAATCGTTGAAGGACATGATAGTAGATACTCACTGATTGGTCGTCAGATGGGTCGCTTTGCTGGATCGCTGTGAGAATAACATCGCCAACAAGGACGTGACATACATGATTCCCATGATTGCTGCGTTGCCAAGTGTGGCCTTGAAATACGTTACATAGGAAGATCTTGACACAGAAGAATTACCTTATCCATGAATTGGATCCTTCAAGGTGGAATATCGATAAACAACTTCACTCTACGGCGAGAGAAGCCATACCAGTATAGGACTAGGGGAGAAATTAGGACATCGGCGCTATGCGTGGGTGAAGACTTACTGCACATTAACGGAAGAATATGCACATCGATCTTGCGCCTTCGAGCGATCGTGAGTAGCCGTTTTAAACATGTGAGAAAACAAACAGACTTCACTCGCTGGGCTTCCTGGGGATCGAGCTCCCCATGCTCGCCGTAGACTAGCTCCGCGCCGGTATCGGCTTCCTGGGCTGAAACCTCGAGCTCTGTGACATGGACCTTCTCGTCAGTGTGGTCCGACTCGGATGACCCCATTCTCCAGAAAGACCGGGACTAAGGACTTGTAGTAGATAGGAAGAGTAGACGTGGGCTCATGATAGACGCCCTCACGGCTAATAGTCTGACTCTGAGCTTCTTGCGCACACGTCAGTCTTCTAATGTCTGCGGAAGGCCATGTGGCCGATTGCCGAATCCGACTATCGCGAATGCTCACTAAGCGTAACATGTGTAAACAAGCTCGAACGACGTAACCTCATTGGTGGCGACACTGGGCCTTGACAGGCCCCCGGTCACTACCGTGTAACATTGTCCGCCTTACATCCAAAATTTCCGTTGTTTTACTCTACGAAATTTGGCCGTTCGGAAGCTGATTTACTCTATTCCGGACAAGGTTCTTGGAGGTAAAATCGCAAAAAAAAATCCCCCGCTCAATTTTTGGCTCAATTCTAGTAGAAATAGTCTGTTCTGGTCAAGTTCCATTGCATCCAAGCAGTTCCAACACCTAGAAACCTTCAAAAAACTTGCATGAGGTTACCGAAAGTGCTGCTTTCTGTGGCCCGGTCCGCCTGAATGCCCCAAAAAAATCTGCGGTCCGCGCGATTTACTCTATGCCGGACTAGGTTCCCCATTTCAGTCGTTGTTTTACTCTATATCCCGGACTAGGTTAGGGTCATTTTGGGCCCTAGTTTTACTCTATTGGTAGTGACCGGGGGCCTGCCTTGACCAGAACGATTTGCGGCTTAGCGCCCTAAATTAAGCTGTGTGTTGTTTGGATGACTACTGATCAGAACGGGCCGCTTCGGAAGAGCTCTCGCCTTTGATTGTTGTCTTGTCACTTGAGATATTCCTGATCACTGATCGGATTCCGAAGAGGTGACATGTTTCACCGCTCTCCGTGCAATTCGGTGGTACTCTGAATTGATGTCTCCAAAGAGCCAGAATCTCTACTTCTGAGATCCACTCACCGCATCTATCCTCCGATGCTTCTTCGGATGTCCGTGGACGCTCAATCTGGACGTATTACGCTATGCTGCTGCGACATTTCCGGATACGGTATATCGACCGAAGTAACAGGTGAAGTGTGTTCGAACAAGATGCATCGACAAGAAAATATACAGATACACAAACTACGAATTCTACTTTTGGTGCACCATTCTATGTACAATATCACCAAGCCATTATCCACTGAACGTCCTCTGCAATCCGTTTATTCCCCTGCAACGCTTGTCTCCTCACGATGCTCCTTGACCATCTCTATGTGTGAATGGGGCGTGGACTGGATAGTATCGCTGTCAATTTCGGGAGCAATATTGATGGTCGTAGGCAGATAGGTCGTAGCCTCGGTTTGCAAGAACTGAATCTGGGTTTGAATTGTGTTTCTGCGACTACTTTCTTGGCTCCACGAATGACAATCAAGTTGAATTCGATTCCAACGCTATGCAGTTCCTGAACCGGAGGAATGAGTTGAGAGACGCGATGGCGTATGACATCAACTCACAAGAGCACTGGCGATATAACAAGACTGCTCTTGGCTGTGTAGGCAGCAAAGGTCAATACAGCAGCAGTCGTATACAACAATCCAGATTCATATTCGCATGGCTCTGCTGAGGGCGCTTGGAGGACGTCTGGCGCGAGCCCAGTGGAAAGCGAAATTTCTCATTCTCCTTGTCTACACGCCAAATACGCCATACGATTAGAGCTGAAGGCACATTTCGGACCTGAGCCCCATCGACTATGAAAGGATGGGCGTCTTACACGTTGTGCGATATTCACGGTGATCGTAAGGGCCCAAAAAGCCGTGCCCCAAGGCAGAAGCAGTTTGGCGGTCACCAGCGCACGCGATTGTAGCGTGGCCTGGAGGTATACAAGCGTCCGTTACAGACGGCGTTCCCGAGCCACAGAAGCATTGGAAGAAGGATAATCCCCATGATCGGCGGTAGATAAACCAGCACGGTAGATCTGTGGGGCAGCTGATATGAGGAGGCTGCGGGAGTCTCTGTTGAGTAACATTCTTTACCAGAATTGCGTCACCAGTCAGCGACTGTAGGCCGACAGCAAAGGTCTAGACATCGATGTCAGAAGAAGGCGGTAATATATGAAGACTTCTATAAATACCTTCAAGAAATTTTCCCAGCTCGATGCGTGCAGGAAAACGAAGGCAGGCCCTCCATCGCCCGTGTACAGAACAAACGCTTGCATATTACCAAGCATAGCGAGTATGAGGTCCAGTGTGCCATTCACAAAGAGGATAATGGACACCACTAGGATAGTCCGATTGATTTCAGACCTCCGTCTCCAGCGACTCGGAGAGTCTGTCGTCAGCGATACCCGTGCAGCGATACCGAGGGTGACGAGATAGACGCCATATACCATACTCCCGATGAAGAGGGCACATAATTCTGCTGCAGCTATTGAGGGGCCTAGCATAGGAGAGCGAAGGACATTCAACTGGACGTCGAGAACAGAGAGCACTCCGCTCCCCATTCGTGCTGTCACTGCGTCGTCACAACAGGCCTTTGACACCGGCAGAAGTTGATCGTTTGAAGCGAGGTGAATTCGGTATCCCACGAGCGCCAACGACTCGGTTGAACTCATCGGTATGACTAACGGGCTGAGTAACGGATCATGGCAATGATAGGCCCTGAAAAAGAAATGCGGGCAATATGTAGTTGGGCAATACTCTGCCATTTCGACCGAAAGTTCGGCCACAGGTCACAAGCCGGGCGAAGTTGAACTTGAAAAATAAGGGTCACAAATCATTGACCTTTTGGATCGTCGGAAATCGCCGAGAAATCGCCCAATATAGCAATTTCCCGCGCTTTGAACATCTGAAAAGTTGAACGTCCGAGGACGATGGATGAACCTATGGTCGAAATGGTATACTATATCGCGCTGGGAACCTGGCCACCTTAAGGGTTCTGACGGTGCACAAGGGCATGAGGGAGTGCTACCCCACTCCCCACCGTCCCAGCAGTTCGGCGCGCATCCTGCGAAGAGATTGAGCATACTCACCCGTGATTTGGTGGGATATTGATGGCTCGGCAATTATTTCGCGGCGGCAAGTCCAAAAGCGGCCAAAACGGTGATCCTGGCCAGGCGTGGGAACCGCTTTGATGGCAAATTAATGTCCTCGTTTTCCGTCGTCTCGCGGCCACGCACGCTTCCTCCCGTATCCTCGACACTTTTATATGATACCAAACGACACTACGAACATAATTTGATGCTATCTCTCCTAATTACTGGCACTGAGGGACTTGTTGATGAGGAATTTCCGCTTCCCTAACCGGAGCGGATCGGCGACGCTGCGGTGAGCCAAGTATACGTCCATTTCCGCGCAATCGTTGACGTTGGCCAGTGGCTCCCAGGTAATGTCGTTGTCTGTCCAAACCACTTGAAACTCCACATTTCCCTTCACCCAGCGATGTCCATTGAAGGACACAATCCCAATCTCGTCACCCTCGGGTTCTTCCAGCTCAGCAGCGTCGATGTCTGCGATACCTATGGCAAGCCTCGCACTTGGACTCCGGCTTCCACTACGGCTTGATTCGCCACTGGAGGATTCACTGGACGACTCAGATGATGGGCTGTCGGGCTCGGGTGCGTCGTCTTCATCTACCCGCCATCATCGTCTTCTGACTTGCCAGGACTTCCA
>JARGXW010001032.1:0-41506 GCA_029204085.1 Mycena sp. CBHHK59/15 | reverse complement strand
GGGTTCGGGTAAGGTAGGGAGCTCTCAGTCGTAACCGGAGAAGAGAGAGAAGTTTATATAGGGGGAGTAGACACAGGGTAGACGAGACCAGTGCTGACGTGCCACCGCTAGAGTGTGCCACAGTCGTTTATGCCCGAATTCCCCGTGGGTGTGGCCAATCTGCATGTCACCGAACGGATATTACAACACTTCCCGATGATAACATAATTTTCAAGTGGGATTACCTAGTCGGTCCACAAGAATTGCATTTCGCAATAGCAGATGTGCATCGTCAGTGGTGGACATGCAAGACGTAGGACGGGGTGTGCGGAGACTGTGGGTCCCGGCCTCGACAACAATTAAATACAAACCAAGAGTCAGTTGTTCGATGCGTGTATATATTTTGGAGGGTATCCGCGACGACATCTTGCTTTTCGATGGGAGAGCAGAGAGTGGTTGAATTGCGGGATTCGCCGGACTATTTGACACCGATGATGTCATCACGGCCAACTCCGCACCTCACTCCTACCCCGTCGCTGTGCACTCGTTTTCAACAGGGTTTTCTTCTTGGATTGTATACAAGGCAAGTTCAAATCATCAATTATCACCCGTGTAACTTGAGCGGATGAATCCCAGTTCTTGACTCCTCCACCTCTTCGTCGTTTCGTCCTGCTATCTTGAATCTCGTCGGCATGGTCCCAAGGTCGCAGAAACAAATCACCTACGCCCACAAGAGAAACAGATCCAAGCCCGCTAAATCCGTGTCTGCTTCGTCTCCGTTGCAAGAAATCACCGACCCAGATCACTATACGTCTCATGAAGAATTGTCTCGCAGACTGCTCAAACGCACCCGTCGTTCTTCTTACCCGAGGTCTTCTCTTCGAAAAAGCTCAAGTCATCTGAGGCCACACCCGCAGGATCACCGACCCAGTACGAAACGCCTCACCCGTCTGCGCTCACCGAGGAGCAGAAGTTCAAGCTCAACTCGTCGAAAGGACTCCCGATGCATCCAGATCAGTTCTCTCCCGTCCCGTCCGCACGTCGTGTCATTTCTCGCATCGCTTCCAGCAATCTCAAAGAAAACGTTTCACGCCGTCGTACGCGAACGGCAAATCTCTCGACAGTCCGTTCAATAGTCGTCCCAGCTCTGCGACGTTCTTCTCCTCAGAAGGCAAACCATGCTCTCTCTCATGCTCCTACCGGACAGGCTCCTCAAAACTATTCAAACGCACACTTTCCGACACCAACTACAATCCGAACATTCCTCAGAGCGCCAGCACCACCAATTCTCCCGCACATTCTCCTACCCGGTTCCGTCGTCCCTCTGCTCCCAGCCCGCCTCGTCCTGGCACATGGATTACCAAAGACCCAATTCTAGGCAACTTCGACTTCAACTTCGAGTCCGCGCACGTCAACCCGTTTTTTATTCCATCCGCTACCAACGACATCGACTTCAACCGCCCCCCGTCTTCTCTCTCCTTCTACGGCGACTCTGATTCGCAGTTCTTCGACGAGGTGCAGGGTGTCTCGACGCCTGCGACAAGTAAACGCGCATATACTCTGGGTACTGCCATCATGGACGACGACGAGCAAGAGCCGGATCTCACAATAACCCAAGGTGCCATGGACGTCGACTCTGCACCGGCTTCGGGAATCAAACCGACTCGAATGCGCGAACGCAGTCCCTGGCTCAGCGACAGTCTTATCTCGCCCCCCGCATCGCAGGATTGGAACCGCCCACCTCAGGAAGGCGCATATACTCATTCTCCCGTCAACGACGTCGATATGTATGACGATTTCTCTCTGGGTCTCAGCCTGGGTCTCGCTGCCTTTGTTCCGAGTGGAGAAGAATTCGCTGAAGATCCTGTATTGCGCAACAACGGTCAAGGCAATGGACAACTGAAACAGATGTTCGATGGAATGGCCCTGGGTATCTCCTTCCGTCTTATCGCCCAAATTTCCTCTTTCCGTATCGTCCTGAGTCGAGCTAATAACATTTATCGCAGCCCCCCAAACCCGTCTGCTCAACACCCGAACTCGCTCGCTAGACTCGCCGACGACCGACGCCAGACCGGAACCGAAGCCGAAAGGCAGAGACCGCCGAGGCACCATTCGCGCCTCCGACTTCCCCAAGGCCGCGCCCGTTCCCGGAAGACGCACGCGCAGCGGAACGGTTATCGGGCCCCCGGCTCCGATGCAGCGCACGCGCAGCCTGAATGACCCGGAGACCGGCAGCATCGGTGAAGCTGACGAAGAGGAGGAGCTGAACGGGTGGTGTGCCGATGGCTGGCTCGTCGCGGCGCCGCCTTCGCCCGTGGTCTCGCGTAAACGTGCCTGGATGGCGCGGGACCCCCAGATCGACTCGTCTCCCGATCGCTCCGACGAGCTTGATGTGTTGTCGGAGGGATCAGGACTGCTGCCTTCGCCGGTTCTGCATGTGAAGCGATGCGTGAGCAATGGGACGGCGAGTGCAGCTGTGATGGAGGAGGAGGAGGAAGACGAGCTTCTGCTGAAACCTGGCTTCAATGTTTGGGAGTAAAGGTAACTGTCTTGATCGATTATTTTTCGCTCCTTGGCTAACAAGATGCCCAAGGTCTACCTGATTCCCTATGTTTTTTTCATCGAATCTCCCTAGTTATCCGCCGCACTGTATCGTTTTCTTCGCATGAATGCATTTCTAATCGTGGATAGCTTTGATACACACGCTCATCAGGACCAGGTCCAGTATGTAACGGCAAAGGGGATATTGTAGTAGCTTTCGACGGCCCCCATGATAGCTACGTTGGCGCATAGCAGCTGCCCAGGCCTGACGGGCGAGCCGTGGTTGATTTGCGGATGGAAGGAGTCCCTATGCGCGCGGATGGCCCAAACAACAAATGTCCATCAAACGAAGCAGAGGGAAAAATGATGTCGTGGCACACTCAACGCCAGCCGTCGGAAGTGGGAGCTTGCAGAGCTGAGTCCACTTGTGCTCTCAGCATGCGCGATAGTCAATTGTTGCGTCTTCGCGTTTCATCAAGGAACACGCCAAATATGGGCTCGTAGCCTTGTCGTAGCCGTCCGTGAGTCCTTCACCGGAACACGCTCGCTCGCACTGGCGGACTTGTCGCCTCTCGAAACCGGGGGTTGGAAAATAAGAGTTCAAGCGCTCTCGATGTGATGGATTTGATGGGCCGTCACAGATTTGTCCAGTTCTATTACTCCACATTTTTTTGCGCCTCTCAAATGCTGTCTCCAACCCCGTAACGTGTGGGTAGGAGCCTGATCTCGGCAGGCTATCCAGAATGGCCTGACTGTGCAAGAGCCTTTGGAGCCCAATGGATGGCTCCGTGGAGCTATTACTAAAATGGCGGGTCACTAGAGTGTATTCGGAACTGGGAAAAAACGGGTTTTTTCCGACTGAGACTCGCTTAGTATTTCCCAAGAAAATCCGCAACGTCATGCGACTCCACCCAAGAACGTTCCGCTTTGGGATGTGTTACAACTTACTCCCCTACTCCTTCCCGTGCCGGTAGTCACACACCTTTCTCACAGCTCTGACCGACACGTTGAAGAAATTGATGTCGGCGTCGTCCGCAGACGGCAGAAACACAGAGAACAGAAGCTTTTTGAGAGCCCAACGCATAACTGAAGTGGGCGGAGAGTCACGCAGGTGGAGCTCAAGACGGCATCAAATTTCGGAGACTCGCTTGCGATTTTATGAGGTAGGTAGGTAGGTAGCATTACACGGCACGGTCCGAATAACGAACGCCGGTTTGAGAAAATCATATTTTACGGCTCCGAATACACTCTACTTGTGGATCATCATGCTACTGCGCGCCGGTGACTCGGAGGAGCCAAGGGGGCCCACTGTGTTATCCATCAAAATCTACCCCCCCGGTGTGGTCGTGGGTCGGAAGTGTATTACGAGGCGGTGTGAGCTACCGGCTTGGGATGTGCTGTAGACGGACACCTTTTCCAGATATGTTATTACCATATCTATGTAACTAAATTTTTGGCAAATTTACTCCATGGAATTTGGCCTTTCGGACTTTCTTTTACTCTATAAGTAGCTCTCAAAACATCTTCCGCCGTCACATCTCCTACAAAGTCCAATGTATATTACAAACTACCAATCAGTACGTTAATTGCGGGATAGTCCGTGTATCCTAACGCAGGATCTACATCTAAATTTCCGTACAAATGAGGCAAATCGAGCTCATTGTTGATGGCCTTGCTGTGCTGTATGCGTTTGGCAAGGTCCGGGTGTGCAAGCCAAAGCGCGCCGAAGAAAACGCCATCGACTTGGCCCGTCTTGGCGAGCTCATTCGCCTCGCCGGGGTGACGCCCCCAACGACGAAGGTCTTGGCGTGTTTGATCAGCTTGCGGTATGTGGCCAAAACGCCGTGTGGGGTTCCGCGTTTCTTGCCTGTGAATCATGTTGTCGGCTTTGTCGTCCAAACGCTCGGAGCGTTGCGTACCTTCGATTACCGGATCACGATGAGCGGCATATCTGTTTAACGTGATGTACGATAGCTTGAGCTTGTCGGCTTCAGCGATAAAATAACTGAATGTATCGATGGTATCCTGGATGGGCATGCCCATGTCGTGGAGGCCACCAGCTGCCATCGCATTATTATTATTAACACTCCATTTCAACGAAATTGCGTATTTTCGCACCTGGGCTGATCTTTATGGAGACATCAGGGCCAAAAACCTCAACCAGCGCTTTGAGGACTTCAACACCGAACCGAGCGCGGTTTTCGACGTTTCCCCCCCACTCGTCCGTCCGGGTGTTCGAGGTGGAGTCTAAGAATTGATGAACCAGGAAGCCGCTGGCAGCGTGAACTGTGGGCTAGTCAGAAAGAATCATGGATATCTGAAACTTCGAGGGTCGACATACGTTCCACTCCATCGAATCCTGCTAGCTTTGCGTTCAATGCGGCATTCTTGTATTGTGTGATAAGGACAGAAGGATCCAGAATTTCTGTAGGCTACATAATAGGTGAGATACCGCGGCTAGTGTGATACAGATTGAACGGACCGTAACAAATCCGGGCGCTCCGGGAAGAAACCGAAAAGAACCTTCACCACCGCGGGCAGCTATAGCTGATGGTGCGTAAACAGGCTACGAGATACCGTGGTGTTCAATATGTGAAACAGTGTGAGCAGGATGTTAACATACTTCACCAGCGGCAATTTGTTGAGGAGCATCTAGATGACTCAGGCGACCCACTACATTCCGGTCAAATTCGGGATACGCTTCGCGAAGGGTGAATGCGCACCGTGCCAGAGCTGGGGGACACAGATCAATAGCGAAAGACATATCAGAAGGATCAACAAACTTGACAATAAATCTTGCTCCCAGCCAAATGCACAACGTTGGTGATTTTCTTCCAGCCCATAACCTGATTTAAGTTCCAGATTCCAGGAGACTGCTCGTACTGTGTTCTAAACTCATGAGGCATTAAAGCAATTGTCAAAATAGGCGATAGAGTGCACTGCTTGCGGCGAAATAAGAGTCGCCTCTGTGACGATCAGGCCGGCGCCTCCAAGAGCTCTTTGCAGATAGTATTTCTTCATGATGTGAGTAGGCACTGCCGACGAATCGGCGCGGTTTCGCGTCATTGCGCTCATGCCTATGGGATAGCGTGAGCAAACAGTGTATATCCGAGATGTCACGCTGGCCTATTCGGTTTTTAATCGTGGTGTTCCCGACATTGAGAGGAGTGAAGAGGGAAGACATGGCGGTTGTGATAGTTGGTCGGCACAGCACTCGCTGTCGTTGTTTATAGCCATGGCGTGTCCGCTGATTGAACTTTGGGGGACCCGAATGTCACCGTTTATCCTATTCCGGGGCTTATTCGGCTTTCGACCGCAAATAATCCCTGAAGGGATCCGTTTATCCGCAATGCTCGAGCTCGGTCATCGGCCAGCGATTACTAGTATCCTAAATCGTCGAAAAGAGGCTCCGTTTATCCGAACTCAAGGAGATTCGTTGTTTATTCCGCCCGAGGAAATTCAAGAAAGAAAAAGCCAAATCTTGAGAAGAGGTGTCCGACGTTCAGCAACTTTTTAGGTTAAGCTGGCCGACGATCTCCAAGGCCAACTTAGTGACTTCAATCGGGTAAATTCTATAGGTCCGGATTCCGAGTCTAGAGCTTCGTAATGGGTTACGCAAGTGATATCGTTCGACAAAACTTCCCAGGATTTACCCTGGACGTCCATGATAACTTGAAGACCTTGAAGTGAACTGGAGAGGCGCCAGCACCGCACTGGCAGCAAAGGCGCCAGGCGCCAGTCGTGTGATGTGATTGGTCCTGATGGATCTGCTTAGATAAGATTTTTCATTTCTCTCTCCAACTTCCACCCCCCTGTGCGTCTCTCAGCTCTTCCTCCGGCGCCGTGTTGCTGAAAGTGTATTGCGCAGAACACAACCCCAAGGATAACGATTTGAAGAGATGTCTGGTGCTCGTGGATGTTTCAATTGCGGAGGCTGTGCGTTGTCGTCGATGTCCCCTCCTCCCCCCCCCCTTCTCTACCTTTTTCCCTTCCTTCCGACACATATTTCGTCCCATTTACCTACCGTGGCGTGTGCTGACGATGATGACTTTCTTCTTCCTTCCATATATCCCATCTTTGCCGTTGCTGGTACGCTTACAAAACTGCGGGCGTTTGTCGTGTCGGTGTCGGGGGCGAATATACTCTGCCTTTTGCTTCACACACATCCATCGCATTGCACGCAAGATCAGTTGGCCACCAAGCAGCGACGTGCCCCAAGGCCGGGACGCCCACTTGGTAATTATTCGATTGCTGACCTCCCCTATCCCAGTCGTGTCGTTGTTGATGACGACGTGTGTTCTAGCTACAACTGTGCGTACCTCGTTGTCACATTCCAGAGACCGGCGCTGATTCGGCCTGGTACAGGTGGGCTCGAGGGCCATGTATCGCGCGATTGCACGATGGAGACGAAACCCAAGTCATGCTACAAGTGCGGCCTCGAGGGGCACATCGTGAGTCTCTTCGCCGCACATTTTCTCTTTCGTTGCCTGGTTCTTCGCCAATTCTTGCGGGCGCTCTTTTGGGCGCTTTTGTGGGCGCCAGTGTGCCTGCAATGCTTTTTAGCGCTTATCGATTTGTGCGCCACTCCCACCATCTATACCCTCGTCCAGCATCCTTCATAATCTGACCCATTCTTTTCAACCCCCTAGTCCCGAGACTGCCCTGACAACGCGGCCAGCGGAGGAGGCGGAGGCGGTGGAGGCTTCTCCTCAGGTGGCGGCGGCGGAACCGAGTGTTACCGGTGCGGCAAGGTGGGCCACATCGCCCGCGCATGCCCCGAGGCCGGAGGGTACGCCTTCATCTTCTCCCGTATCCACCCCTTTCGCGCTCACACAGGCTTCACAGCTCCTCGGGCGGCTACTCGTCGTCGTTCGGCGGTGGAGGCGGTGGAGGCGCAGGCGGAGGCGGGATGGCGGGCAAGACGTGCTACACGTGCGGAGGCGTTGGGCACATGAGCCGCGACTGCGTCCAGGGGAGCAAGTGCTACAACTGCTCGGGCGTCGTAAGTGTTTTTCTTTTGGGGCTGTGTGCCTTCTGTGGAGGATGTCACGCACCTTGCGCGGCTGCGCCTACGCACCTGCGGCGGGCCACCGCCCCCTCCAGAAGAAACGACTCGATGCTGACTTTCTTTCTCCGCACAGGGCCACATCAGCCGCGACTGCCCGCAACCCCAGAAGCGCGCATGCTACACATGCGGGAGCGAGGGGTAAGTGTTCCGCTTCCTTCCGTCGCATCACGCACCGTGTCTCCGTGCTTCGTTTCTTGTCCGCCCCTTCTCGGCGATTTCTTTTGAGGCATTTCCTTTTTGGGAATGTCAGTGGGACGAGTAACTTCTGGCAGTGGGGCGTGGACGCGAGCACCTTGTGCAGTGTTGTCCGTGTTTCCTTCACCCCCCGCCGGCGCTGTTTACCGTGCCTGCCTGGGCAGGCGATCGGCGCCGATCTGCTCTTCTGTCTCATGACTCGCCGCGCACACCCATCCACAATTCCAAACTGTCCTCCTCTGCCTTTCCTCGCAGGCCCTCTTCCGTCCACCGCCCTTCCCTTGTTTATCCTTCTCCCTTCCCAACTTCCCCCTCCGAACGCGACCGCTAACCCCCCACAGCCACATCTCGCGCGACTGCCCTGGCGTCGCGGAGGCCTAAGCCTGCCCCCGCCCATGCGCTGCGAAGAAGACCCGAGACCGAGAGACTGACCGACTGCTGATTCTTGTACTCGTACCTGACTGACAAAAGAGCTCGAGAAGTATATACGCTATGAATTTGAATTTCGCTTTTCTCTGTTTTGTGTCTGTGTTCATGAGGCCGGGGATGTGTGGGGACTAAAACGAGTGCGTGGGCGGCTTTGTGAAGCTGCTCAAGTAGTATAAGTATGAGCGGCCACTGGTGCGGTGCCTGATACTTACTGTGCGGGTCGTGACTGACGCGTGATTGTGTCACAATCGTTACTACCCTACACCTTTTACAGTAAGTTGTTACTCAGCAAGGTCCATATTTCCGATTCAGACCGTTGAAAGGGAGAACTCGGAAAAGCTCGGAGCCTTTAAAATTCCCCAGTTCTGTAGCTCTTTTGCCCACGGAGTGTCTCCAGCATGGATGCGCCAATCCTTCATTCATGCAATCTAGATATCCTCGTGTCGAGCTTGAAACACCCCATGGACGCGACTTCGTGCTGCGCAATCGCTCTGGAGCGCCTCCTTCATCCATTCTGTCCCTTGCAGTCCGAACCCCCGACCATCCACAAATCTCGAAACGCTCAGCTCTCGGTGGTAACCCGCGCGACCATGGAATTCCTCAGCTACCCGCACTCGGACGCGGAACGCGCATTCATAAAGACGCGTCTTCTCGTTTGTCAGTGCGATCTCGAGGAACCGCACATGAAAGCCCTCCATCCGCCCGCTCCGCATCCTAGCGCGTTGGAGTGTTATGAATCAGCACTGGTGATCCTGGGTTTCGTAATAGGTGACGCACTCGTGCGGGGTCCGCCTGGAAAGTTCCAGAAACGGAGAAAAGCTGCTGTCGCAGCGGATGCACAGCCTTGGCCGCTCGGTGTCGAAGATATTATACCTCGCGATGGTGGATGTCGGGGTTTGTTTGAATCCCTGATGAGCTGGGTCACAGACGTCCCTGCAGGCCACGGCGTTTTCAGCGCCATTGCGGGTCTGGTGCAGTTCTGGCCGCCGTTTTCGCGTGAAGTGACGGCTTCGCCCGTCATACTCAACCTGGCGATATCGCAGCTCCAACACGCACTCCAAGTATATCGCGAGACGACAGATATTGGGCATGACCAGGTCATTTGGCCACTGTTTTCCTGCGCTCAGCACTTCTTTGCGTCGCTGCGGTCTTTGCCTATAAAAATCGGGCTGGAACTCATCAGGGCCATATATCCCGAGCTGTATGCCATCTCTCAAAGCACGCTACCTATTATGATCCCGAACCTTCAGATAGCTTTCCCCGATGCTGCCTCTTTTTTCGAGTATATCATTGCCAACAAACCGAATTTTGATTCCATCCACGTCGATTTCGACTCGCACAACATGAGGCTCCATGATAGTGGAGACGGGGATAGATTCCATAGGGCTGGGTTCTCTGCTATGATGCAGGTTCGGAACGAAAACAAATGCATGAACTCCGGTTGCCCGTCGCCCCTGGGAAGTACTACGAAGGCTTGCTCACGCTGTGGAATTGTGCTATACTGTGGCAGCGAAGTCCATCTCTATTTCCCCCTTTCACGGAATCTCCGGGCTGACGCACCCTCTTAGTGCCAAAAAATGGCATGGCGTCCCACCGTTTGTCCGCACAAGCCCCTCTGCGATTCGATCTACTCCTTACGTTGCAGATTGCAACTAACTGACGCGGCTGAATGGAATGGCTGGGTCTGCTACTACAACGGGAAGAATACAGGGCCTGCGCTGGGGCAAGCAAAGAAAGATGAATTGGTGAAGATCTGCAAAGCGAAGCAAGTAGATCCGGACTTGTCAGATCGCATCTATCGGGGGATTCAAGATATCATAAACCTTTGCTTGTAACTTGGCTGCTACACTCTTTTCAATTCCCGCGTGTTTCCAGGAAGGCAACAACTAAATATATCATCCGGCATGTCTTTCGGTGGGGACTCGGCCCATTAGGCTTAACCCTACCGCAGGCATATCTTCTGCGATTACGCGGAGGTATACTTGTGGACATATTGACATCTGCTGGACTGTACGTGGCTTCTGACATCCGATGGATGCTTTATCCTAAATCATTCGACCTTCACGTACGGGGAGTGGATTTGGTCAGTGTTATTTTCGCGCAGTCTTGCTCAGGCTGGTACACGATCGTCGATATCTACATATTTGCCTCGTAGGCAACTGAGCCACAACATGTAAAGTCCTGATTTCGGCCCGGCCACACAGCTCCTAACGTGTATTGTTCGACTATACAACTGACATTCATGTGCCTGCTCTGTGATCTATGGTGCAACAGCCGACGTCTCTGCGCTCGGAATGCGGGCCACGATGCCACCAACTACCCCACATATAAAGCGCACATGCGTCAGCGATATTCCTGGCAGCCTTCAAACATGTTCCTAGGTGCTATTACTCAACTCTCTTTGCTGTCTTTTGCGCTCGTCTCGTACGCGTATCCTGGACGCCAGATTTACGGTACGGAGGTGTATAGCATCTTGATAGCAGGCTCTTTTGCAACTCATAAACACACAGAGTCTAAGCATATGCCCTGCACGAACCCCACGATCGTGGGCAACTCGACAATCCAGGTCGGCATAGAACAGGTAGTGATCTCGAGCTTCTCTTGCCCCCACGACGAGGCCCCTATCCAGCGCAAACCTATCGAAGCAAGGACCACCCCTCGAAATGTTTGTGGCCAGACTTGTGAGCTTACCATCCTGACCGCAGCTCACTGTACCAGCCGGATTGATAAACCGATTGCTAGGTACTATCGTCTCATGCCTTGGATCGGGAACCGTACCGGCAAGAAGCGACTGTGCGATTATCGCAGACGCGATTGCCATTATGAGCTCTGAGCTCGGTAAGAATCCCCCCGCATATGCTTTCGGAACGGGGTACTCAATATCGTCAGGAACATCATATTTACTGAACTCCTCCAACGGGTACTACAAGCAGCTCGTGTACGGGACTTGTTTGACATACATTGCTGTGTCCGCCCAACAGGATACGCTAGCCTGCTGGAGAGATTGGGCAAGTAAATGAGTACCCGCTTTCGATTACCAGGTTGACGTCTGGTCGTAGACATCAATCATAAACAAACTCCTCTCCGCTTGCCCGGGAAGTCCGATCGGAGCATGCACGTCGGCACCTCCCGCTCTCACCTTTGCCGACTTTTCAATGGAGTGAGGTCCTTCTACTTGATGTCATGCGCGTTTCTGATCGCAAGGATGCCAGGATTCGAGCGGCTTAATGCAGTCGTTCACACTTACGACATGTTACAAAGATTATAAATCCAATGTGGTCAAACTACGGGAAGCGGTGGAATTTCCAACGGGCAGGGCTAGAATGAGTACCTATGGACCTTGGCTCAACCTCCCGTCGGAAAACAAACAGCCAAGTCGACTCGGAACTCGAATTTGATTTGATCTGATGAATCAGAGCCAAAAAATTGGCGCAACAATTTCTTGAGGATTTAGGTTGCATCTAAGTTTATTTAACTCCAAATTAACACAGAAGCATAGAGAAGCGCTGACTTCTCTCCTTCTATCAACTCAGCTATTGGCTGTCGAAGTCTTGCGTTACGTTGATCATGCATACCAACCTGTGCCTCGGTCGGATAGGCTTTGCAGATTCTGTAGGAAGGAGGTTGAGATGCCTGAACATGCATTAATCACATGCAAGTCCTCGGACGCGCTTGTTGACTTACGTGCAGTGTTCCTCGCCAAAATCTTCTCCGAACTACCGAACCTCGAACGCCGCATGGCAGAACTCTCTAATACGGAGTTCTTCAAAGCCATCATCTACCCACGCCCTACAATAGCACTGGTAGCAAAATATGTTCATGATGTCTTGTAGGTTTTCTACGCAGTTCCCCTGTTTCGATTGAGGACTTGAGCCAAGTGGTTGAAGCTGTTTTGTCGTGTTAATTTTGCCTCTTTGTGTTCCTTTAGTTCTACCGCGGCGAGGCGAGAGATTGCGACCGTGAGCTCGGCTATCGGGGCATTGGGAGGCCCAGGGACGATAGTATACGTAGTGCGTGTATGCTGGGATACTTCCTGGAAACCGGCGTTCCTGAGTGGGGCCGTGCCGTGTAATTCTACCTACCTACCTACCTACCACGTAAATGAGAAATGTATTCTCCGTTTGTCTACGGGCGAAGTTTTCAACGTTGTGGGTTGCAGCACTGCCACTGATGGTAGCTGTGATCTTCCTGAACTGCGCCGCTAAACTGCCGCTCAGCGCTCAGCACTGGCGCTCAGGGGCAACGTTCATCGATCATCACCAACCATCACCTCCGACTGGGCCACGCTCCATGGAGTCCGCTATTAGCACTGGATGCAGGTTGCCGGGCATTCGCTGGTTGGAAGCGCACCATATATAGCTCAGCGTGATGTTGCTCGTCGCCTGCCAGCGCAGCAGCCCAGTTACTGTACCATTTCGACCGTAAGTTCGGTCCCAGGTCACTCCAGATTTTTTTTTGATGTGTGCAAAAATTGCCTTAAATCGAAACAAAATTTCTCGGGCATCTCAGATAAAAATTGATGAACCTACGGTCGAAATGGTACAGTATTCGAGTTGATCATGATCATGATATTGGTGAGTCAACGATAATCTTATGGCATTGGCGAGAGTGTACGATATAGCCGGGCATGAGAGCGCGTAAGTATAGCAATCGCTAGGCACACAACAGACCATTGACAGTTGCCAGGATATAATAACGCCCATCTATCGTGAACTCGCGGTTGTAGGTTATCCTCCTGCTGAGTCCCTCCCTCTCTTCGAGTCACACTCCTCCTGGTGAGTAGTCAAATTCACGACATTTACGATATTCCTAGAACCACCGCTGGCGGGACCTTAATCTTTCAAATGGTATACCAGTCTTCGGAATTTCCTGGCGTAATCGTGAGTTGTGTCTGCGTTGTCCAGCAGAAGCGAATCATCCTCACCGAAGGCCCCAGTGCCTTGGAGCGGCCGGCCTGATATCCCTTCTATCTGTTCTCTTTTATTTTATCGTCAGTATATTCCTTGATTGGTTCGAACCAGAGACCTATCAGTTCCCTCCAGAAACCATCCCTACAACTCCAAAATTATCAAAATACACATATCGATGGCTACTTCAGATCCCTCCTTGTTGCTAATGCGCTGCAATCGTTCGGCACAGTCATGAACTTCAAGTGGGCCGCCGATGGAGGAGTGATGCAGGGCCCATTCTGCAGTGCTCAAGGTTTGATGACAACAAAAATCCGGTCGGACCATTTCTCTGAGCTATTTTGTCGCCAGGCGGAATCAAGCAAGCTGGTAATATTGCCACCGCACTCTGGTACACTCTTTCCCCTTAGAAGATCAACCTTGCAGTTGATATGCCCACGCATACAGGTCCTTCATGATTGCGTTGCACCTATTCAATCTGCTCTTCCTCCGCCTAAAATCGACCAGGCTTGGCTTTTGGTGCACCTTGGTCGGCGGATGGGGCGCTGTCATCTTCCTCATCGTGATTGGCCCAACGGTGATCCAAACGCCAGATAATGGCCCGTACTTTGGTATCTCTGGGGCATGGTGAGCGCCATATCCAATTCTCTTCGTGAAGCAAGCTAACCACCACAAGGTGCTGGATTACGCCCAACTACCCTCGGAGCGGATCTTCTTGGAATACTTCCTCGTGCGTGTTGGTTTCCTGCATCTGTGGCGTCACACATCTCAATCGTGTCTCTGCAGGAATATATTTCGGCGGGATGTTGCATCGTGCTCTACACACTCGTCGTCCTCCGCATGCGCGGGAGCCTCACGAGCCAGGACGGTAAATGGTCCCTCCGCTCCCTTCCCGCCGGAGAATCGTGGCAGCTTTCGTTGCGCCGGGACATCATCGATTCTGCGATGCTCCAGGTGCACATAGTCTCACTTTATCTACTTCACCCAATGGCGCACTCACTCGTCGTCGGCTGCTAGGCAGCAAAAAGATGGTTTGGTGAGCTCCATATCCATTGTGCGTCCATAACTGTTCTGATGTCGCTGAACAGGTACCCAGCAAGTCGACGTTTTGCCTACTCGGTTCCCTGGCTAACATTCCCATAGATCGTCTACACCATGCTCCTCCTGCCCATAACTATCGCGCGTCTAACCCAGTTCGCCGGCGGAGACGTGCCCTTCGGCGTGACTGTCGCCACCGACGTCGTCTTCAACCTCACAGGTGCGTCATCGCACTATGTATCCGGAATCATCGCTGACTGAAGTCCGTCCCCTTCCCGTTCTCCTTGCTGACGACCTCAGGCTTCGCGAACGTTCTCCTCCTTATCGCAACACGCCACCTGTTTCCCGACGCGCGTGAGCTACCCGAACTCTCCACCGCGCGCGCCAAGATGCGCAAGTCGCTCTTCACCGCGGGCGGCGTCACCCCGTTCACGATCGCGCGCAGCGACACCGCGGAGCGGTATAGCCTCGAGCGCAGTGACTCCTTGGAGCAACACCGTGCTGCGCGGCTCGCGCGCGGCGGGTCCGCGCGGTCGAGCCTCGAGTCGGCGGAACCGACAGTGAATACGTCGGCCCGTGCAGTGAAGTGCGTTGAGTCTTTGCCAGTGTAGCGAGGCGTGTCGAGTCGGCGGTATTGGCTCCATGGCGCACTTTACAGTGTGGTCTTACACCTAGATATGATACGGACTTACCAGCGTCCGTGACCCCAATCTTGAACCACTGCTACTGTCCCGTTGCCCGCATGATAGTGTTGAAAACTCTTTGCAAACCTGTCCAGTCGCGCCTCCCGTTAGCTCATATAAGCTCCCTGAGACCACTGTATTATTCTGTACATTAGGGGGTATCCGTCACCAATAAACAAGCAAAGAATCGATCGAGTAGTTCTCTACTCCAGCACTGTGCTGCGCCTCGCGGGCCCATTTATTAGCGCCCATGTCTCGTGTGGGCACGCCGCGGCCACCTTTACGGCCACGAGCGCACGCCCCACCCAAACAGCTCGAACAGCACGGGCATCACCTCGCACGCGAGCACCGCGATCCCCGCATACACAATCAGTTTCGTCAACACATCCGCGTCGTAGTGCTTCACACCCGAGCCCCCGCCGCCCGCCGCCTCGACGTCCCCGCCTCCGGCGCCCGCGTCCACCGCCCCACCTCGCGCGGCCTCCGCGCGCCTTCTCAGCCCGCGCCCGTTCATCTCGCTGTCGCTGAGCGACTTGGGGCTCGCGCCGCTCCCGATCCCGCCGACCTCGAAGCCGACGGCGGTGCTCGGCAGGTCGATGACGGACGGGATGGGCCGCAGCGCGGCGGCGGCGGGCACGCGCGTGTAGTCCGTCGCGGGTGTGTAGAAGCGCCGGTTCGGGAGGCGCACGCGCGACGCGAGGAAGCGGAACGTCGGCGGGAGCGCGCGTTGCAGCGCGGCCTTGGCGAGGAGGCGCCATGCGAAGATGACGACGATGCCTGCGGGAGCGGGTTTAGTATGTGCAGCGCGTGAGTGAGCCAAAAATAAAAATAAAGCAAGGAAGGGGGGAGGGACGGAAGGAAGACCAGGGAGGAGGGCGTGGCGCAGCGAGGGACGCGGACCAGCCGCTCGTGCTCAACGACATCCTAGTGGGGCCCTTCATAGTGTTTCTCCACCGCCGATGCGCACCATCTCGCCACGCAGTGCCTCCCACACGCAACGCCGGCCCTCATGCGCCTGGAACGACGCCGCAGACGGGGTATTCCACGAGACAAACGGCACACGCATCGCGGGCTGGACAAACGAGGCGGGCTGGACGATGCGCATCGACGTCGGCCCGAATAGGCGGTCCACCTGCGGACACGGGGGCAGGCTACAGGCGCTGTAATGTAGGAAGGCCGGAACGGCGCAGGGAAGGACTAGAGCAATATAAAAAGGGAACGTGGCAGAAAAGAAAACGACAGAGGGAGGGCGGAAGGAGAAGGAGGAAAGCAGAAGGAGAACGCACCAAACACCATCTTGAGCGCCGCAGCGCCCCACCACAGCGCGACGTCGCCCCACCCGCGCTCGACCGCGACCCAGCCCGTCCCCGCCACCCACGCCCACCCGCTCCCGGGCATCACCGCGCCCGCGCCCCCCACCATCGCGCGCGCGCCCACGCCCACGCCGCACCGCATCGCGCCCCACCGGCCAACCAGCATGCCGAGCACGACGCTGCCCACCGCGATCGCGTCCTCGAAGCACGGGCAGTCGTCCACGGGCTGCGGGTGCTGGTTCACCGCGAGCAGCGCAAGCGGTATGAGGGTGAACGGCACGCGCACCGACGACGGCGCGGAGAGCACCCACGCGTCGAGGTGCGCGCCGAGGCCCGCGCCGCGCAGGAGGGCGAGGGTGTACGTCGTGCGCGTGCCGGTGCTGACGATGCTGTTGCTGAAGGGCGAGAGGATGGGGTGCAGGAACGCGAGGGCGCGCGGCAGGGCGAAGGAGAGCGGGAGCCCGCGGAAGGACGAGTGTGCCTGCCAGAGGCCCGCACCGAGCACGACGCCCACGGTGCAGTCCGTGAAGGAGTGCATCGCGGTGTAGAGCCGCCCGAAGATGATTGAGACGGCGTAGATCGCGAGGAGGGTGGTGAGGAGGGCGTAGACGGGGAGGGAGAGGGTTGCGGCGGCGGGGAGGGTCGCAAGGGGAGCCGACGGGAGAGTAGAGGAGGCGTTAGAGAGCGCGGAGGCGAGGGTCGCGTTCGCATGCGAGGTGGTCGCGTTCGCAAGCAAGGTGGTCGCGTTGGCGAGTGCGGTCGTGGCGTTCGCAAGCACTGACCCCGCGTTTGAGGCAGCGTTCGCGAGCGAAGCTGCCGCGACAGAGGGCGCCGGAGCGGGGAACGCGAGCTCGTGGATGTGCGCGAAGAAAAAGAGGGCGAGAGAGACACTGTTCGCGCAGTGCGTCGAGGGCATGCCGTACTCGAGGTGGTGGTTGCCGATCGCTGCGCGGGGTGTTAGTTGTTCCGCACTTAGAGGGGACGGGACGGGGGAGAGAGGGGCGAGGGAGCGGAGGTGAGGAGGGCATGCAAAGGAGAAAGAGGGACAAGGGAGGGGAAAGAGAAACGGAAAGAAAAATGAAAGGCACGCACTGAGGCGCGTGACGGGGGGCGCGAACGGGCGCGGGGAGCAGAGGAGGTCCTTCGCGACGGAGGTGAAGTAGATGCCGAGGCAGATGATCACGATCAGCCTGGCCGTCAATCGATATTGTGTGGACATGGGGAGTGGGAGACTCACCCGCGACCCATCTCGTCGTAGCCAAAGAAGAAGAGCATTGGGAGGAAGGTCATGAAGAAGGTGTGCGTGCCGAGCGCGGAGGTGTGCACGAAGTAACTGTCGAGCCACGGCGTGCGGATGGCATCCTGGAGAGTAAGATGTGTGGGTAAGTGACCGTGTGAGAGGAGAGACGGAAGTGAAGGGACGAGAGAACGAATGAGCGACGAATGTATATGAGGATAATGTAGAGGAACGTTAGGACGACGTGAGCCGTCCCTAGCAAGGGAGGTAAACTCTCCACTGGCAGCCTCATCATATGGGCCCTCGGTGCGAAAAGGACGAAACTCCCACAGAGAGCGGACGGCCCGCGAAATAAGCAAGCAGGAAGAGCGCGGACACTCCAGGGGCGCGGAAGTCGTCTTATCAGCCATGAACGTCGAACGCCACTTGCCTGCATCTTAGCGATGACCACGCTCTCGACACGGATTTTCGCGACGAGCTTCCTGCGGACAGCAGCGCGCCACGCGGGGAGCGTCGCATCGTAAACGTCCATCGGGCGGCAGCCAGGGGCGTCCGCGTCGAGGAAGTCTGGCTTGAGAGCCGTGGACGGTGCCGGGGACGGCGCGGGCGACCCGGTGCGCGAGGACGCCGTCGACGGCGGGCCTGAGAGCGTAAAATTGACAGGCAGGCGGGGCGGCCGCTCTCCATGCGCTGGCACACGCGGAGGGTTGGCCATCGTGCGGGACGTTGTGGGGGGTAAGCAGGTAGTCGGGTGAGTGCGGAGAGTATGATAGCGGACATCATCACCGGGGTTGAGCGAATATCTCCGATACTGTAGAAATCATTTTGAGAGTCAAGTGACCTGAAATCAGATCATTTGCCCCGATATCCGGCGATCTACCCGATATGGGAAATCGATAGGATATCGGCAAATCATATGGGTCTGATTTCAAGTCACTTGATACTCAAAATGATTTCTACAGTATCGGAACTAAAATGCAGCCAGCTGATATTTGCTCAACCCTGGTGTGCATGACAACCCGGAGTTTTGACCGTTTTCCTCCAAGAATTGAGATTTAGAACCAGAATAGGGCGTTTTATAGGCAAAATTTTCATTTCAGAAAAAACGGGGGTGGCTTGAGCGTGGGAAAAAAAGCGCGAAATTTCCGAGCAAAAGTTGATATACCCTATTTGGCTGCCCACTTCCCCTTTGCCTTGGCTGGCTGGGCATTTGCCTTTCCCCCCCCTTCAACCATTGCCTTTGCCTTGGCTGCCCATTCAGCCGTTGCAACAGCTAAATCTTTTGCTGGAACCCCATGGTGCGACCAATATTTCCTGACAGCAAACTCAGCAACCGGACCTGTGGCCCCGAGACGATAAACACTGGCATATCGATCCGCACGTCGAAAGAACCGGCGGATGGTTGCAAGTGGGCACAGTCGAAGTCCATCTTCAACAAGGTCCTTGGCCTTTTGCCATGTTCCATTGGATCGTTCCTGGAACCAGCACTTTACCTAGTCTCTCCAGACAGATGCTTCAATGATACCAGCTTGTTCCTCCCTCATTGAAGTCTGTTAGTTTAACTAATAGTTACCGCGCCCTTGATTACCAGCGTCCTGTGTTATTATGTACTATCGTCCCCCACCGCACCGGACAAACTGGGAACTCGGACAACAAGTATTGCTCCACCGTTTCTTGTTCAATTTGTGAGATCTCTTTCGAGGTACACTCAATAGGATGTGCTCTATTATATTAAGATAAAAAACTGGATAAAAATTCGCTCTCCCTGACCCATCAGCCCTTAACAATCTGCCAAGTACTCTGATTTTGACTGATTCTTGATGTTTTCAGCGCCATTGACAAAGTTGGGACTCAAATATTACAGAAAATTGGCTCAGACATGAATGAAAGACATTATTGAAATGTGTTAGTAGCCTAACACCAAGGTAGGGTGTCTGTGGCCATTGCAATTGGCAAAATAATGGTCAGATTTCATTATTTATGCTCCAAAGTGCTCACAAAGTTTAGATGTATGTCATGAGCCCCATAGATTGAAAAGTGCATTAGAGGCAACAGAAGGCCCACATATAATTTCAAGGCAGTGTGGTAAGAGATGAGGTCAGGACAAGGTCGGCAATCAAAATATTCGGCCTTACCAAGTACTCTGACAACTGACTGCAACAAAGGAAATGCCATTGTGTGGCAACCAATGGACCAATTTTCACAAACTAAAATCCTATACTGGATGACAAGACAGATTGCAGACTATCTACGTACTCAGATTTGTACCAAACGATTAGTCATAACGATATACACTGATCTTCCTTAACCATCGGAGATCACTGTAGGGGATAGTAATGATGGGAGATGCACAACCAAACAACTCATTTATTTTCATGTGCCTCGCGCCATTCCACGTGAATATCGAGCCCTCAACACGCAAATCATGTCCACGATGAACATAATCACCCCTGAGACCTTCTATGCCACTCCAAAATCCCCGAAGAAGAAGAAGAAGACCCAGAAAAAGGCCTCGGCATAGCCCGCCCATGCCACCAGCACCACACCTTCCCATCCTCCTGTCGATGCTCCATCATCTTCTCCGCAATGATCCGTCTAATTGTCGCGCAACCCAACTCTGTCTGCCATTTCCGGCCTTGAGATGGCGCCATCAGAGTGAGCAAACAAAAGTGGAAGACACGTTGATGTGTTTGCACATGGCCTGCACCCATCGGTGGTCTCTGAGATGGCACTACCTACCTGACAGCCATCAAAAAATTTCCTCCATCTTTTCTTCTTCGTGACTCCCATGACTGGGATTATTCCTGCCTCTTTGCGCAATACTGAAGTATCTGTAGCAATAATGATATCTGACACACACATCGTTTGGGACAATATAAATTCAGAGGTACACTCACGGTCATCCTCTAGCACCCCAGCAAGATTAGAGATGCTCATTGTGGAGGTTGCAGCTGAGGAAGACACAATGCTGGAATTGGAGCCAGGGGCGGCAGCAGAGGTGCTTGCAACTGAGAGTGGGGGTAAATCCGGTGAGTCTGTGCAATCAAAGTTGTAATAGGTTTATTGGACACATAATCACACCAAAAAACGGGTTGTATCACTTCCCATAGCTGCACAAGTCCAGTAATTAAGGCCGACAGTGTTTTTGCTGGTGCACGTGCACTCCCAAAACAGTTGCTTATATAATAACACAGGATGCCACCTGTGATGGTGCGGTAACCAAAGGACTATGCTTTACCCAAAAAATATTCAATTGGATTCATTTCTGGGTGAAACTTGGGCAGAAAATGGCACACCATGATAGCTGCAGCTTCAATAAGCTACAGTTGAATCAAATAAGTAAATACTCAGATGACTGAATACAAGCTCACCAGCTCAAGTTGCGACTTTTCACCCACAAAATCTGGCTGCAGGGAGAGCAACCTGCGCAGGGAAGCCCTCCCTCTTCCCCATGCAAGACCACAGAAGATGAGGCCAGCAACGGATCTGGACTGACTGTCTGGAGTTGTTTAGCATTCAGAGATGAAGTGCCAGTGGGTGCAGGAATTTCTTGAATATCATCATCAATGGATGGTGCGCGAGTTCGTTTCTGTGTGGGTATTTTGGAAAACATGCTTGAGATGCTAAGTTGACCTTTAGCTGAGGCAGGGCCAGATCCCTGGGCATCAATGGCAGCAAGTTGCCACTCAAGTTCTTCTTTTGATATGTCCAGCAGCCCAGCATTGAAGCTGTCCCTAAGTTTCTTCTTTTTCTCCTGAATGCTACGCTTGGACAAACCCCCAATGGCGTAAGGACCTTGTTTTTTGCCTTATAATATTTATTATTGTGCCATTTGAATTTCTGTCAAGGTGACACACCCTGCTGATCATCCATGGCTCCTCCTTCTTGGTGCTCAGCACTGCGCATCTCCACAATTCTGTGCTTTTCTGCAGCCTTCTTCCTCTTTTCAACATTTCTCTGCAATCTCTCTTCATATGTCTGGGGCATGGGCTGACTCTCCCATGCCTCAAAGTAGTTGTCGTCCTTCTCAGATTCCGTGTCAGTCTCCCACACATTGTTGTCGGAGTCACCATCATCTGAGTCGAATTGGTAGATGTCGGGAAGAGCCTGAGTGGGAGCAAACATTCCACTGGCACCCTCTGCCCATGGGATGGATTCTTTGGGACTCTCGGCATGCTAGTAAGTGACAAGAGGGACGAGAGCAAGATCAGTCAGCGATTGATGGTGACAGCACAGCCACTGGCTACTACTGGCCCAAGATAAAAAACGCGGAATCCAGGTGAGATTTTTTTTTTTTTTGATTTTCAAACTTTTGCTCTGGGGGATCTTCAAAGGGCCATCCTATAGTACTATTTACACACTCTACTTTATAATAAAATAAAAGCTGAGTGACTAGTAGGGATTTCCAAATCGGGACTCAAACTTGTCACAAAGTGATGTCCGCTATCATAATCAGGGGATGTGATCACTGATCATGGCACAATGATCACATCACATATCTTTTCCATTCAACCTCAATGGGCTTGATTTTGGACCAGGGTTTGAACATTGTCCTGGCTTGGGCTCAATTCTTATCAGATTTCTTCCAGGTGTCGGAAACTAAGCCAACACCCATTCTACATGAGGTTGTAAGAAAAAATGGAGGAAAACTGACACCTGCAAGACCCATAGGGGCCCTCTAATAAGTGGGGGGGGGGGAGGGGGAGGGGGGGGGGGGGGGTGGTAGGCACTAATTAGTGGGCATGTTTGCGAATCTGGGCTCTGTGAATACCACTGTGGATACTGTAGGGTAAATGCCTACCATGAATACCATGAGTCACACAATATACACCCCCCCTCATGTGGTACCCCATAGCCTACTGTGGAAACCACGTAGATATTAGTATACTGCCCTCTGCTATATTAGCCACAAATACCACGGGGGCATCCCTGCTGTGGCAGTGGCCACTGCCCATTGAGGTGGCTGTGCATAGGTAGATTGGGCGTGTTAGTAGCTTATTAAGCAGCTTTTCTGGTTGTTCCCTGCTCTCTCATCTGATCGCCGTTGCACCGCCCTCGAGCATCCCCGGGACTGCCCCATAGTGGTGATTGAGAGTGCGATTCGTACCCACGCCATCCATCGGCCCTGATTGTCCCGATTGTGTTAGACTAGTTTTTTTTTCTTTCACTTTCACTTTCCGCCTCGTGCCATCTCCCCACCCTCTTCCTCAGTCCTTGTGACCCCAGAACGAACGAACGAAAGACCGAACGAACAAACGAGTGCTGGCTCCCACGACGTGTAGCGCAGCGAAGGGAAAGAGACACAGCAGCCTACCTCGGACACGTGAAGAGACTGAGGTTGCGGAAGAATCGGCGCCACTCGAAGAACTACGGGGCCGATCGAGCTTACCCTCGCCGGCTACTACCCCCTTGCCTACTGCAGGACTCGGACACGGTCTAGGCGCTGCCTTCGTCGGACTCCGTGGTCCCATCTCACCAGGGACCTTTTACCGGCGCCCCCATTCCTCTAACTCGCAGAACGGCACCCCGAGCTCTTCCCCACTCCCTCCCCTTACACCTTCGCCGGTTGCTCAGACCGCACCCGCGACCGTGATCACGCCCGCAAAAAATTCTACCCCATCTATTCCTCGACAGATAATTGCAAGACGAAAAGATATGTTTACCGGGCCTACCTTCACCGGGAACGGAACATCCGCAGCGGTGGCAATCGACTTCATCAAAGATGTGCGCCTTGGGTTCCGGGGAGGCACAGCGACAGACGCGGAGAAACTCGAGGAGGTAGGGGATCGCTTCCGACATGGGTCGCCAGCGGACATCTGGTTCCGCGCGTCGATGTTCACCACATGGGCTGCGTTCACGCGCGCCTTCGAGGAGCGGTTCGCGGGGATGGCTCCGATCATGAAACCCCGCGCTCAGCTTCTAGCCGAGTTGGCGGGTATGAGAATCACGATCGAGAATCTTGCCGCCATGTCCTCGTTGGCGGGGAGAAGATCTCCCCCATGCTGGAATTCCGCTCGCGCCTGAGAGAGGCCGTCCTCGACGCGAGGGCGGGGAGTGCGAGCGAGGGCGTATGGTCCTTCCACGCGGCGTTGCCAGTGTTCGTGCATGTCGTGGTTGGCGCTGTGCCTGCGGACTGGGACGCGATGCTCGCGGCGCTCGCTGCCATTCCGCAGACCGTGGTCGATATGGAGGTGGAGCAGCATAAGCGGGCCGTCGCATTCAACGCGAAGTCCGCCGCTTTCGAGAAAAGCATGAGCGAAATGACGTGCGTCTGGCGGCGGCGTCGCAGCAGCAAGCGCCGAGAACGACGGCGACAACGAGCGGACCAGCGACAAACCAGAACGCGCCGGCGGCGAACCAGACGGCTACGGGAGGAGGAGGAGGAGGGGGACTGCCCCTGAGGAGGGACCCGATACCCGTGGGCACGGATGAGCAGCGCGAGCGCCTGCGCAACATCATGACCGACGGGAATGCGACGCAGGCGCTGAGCAACCCGATGGGCCTAGCGCTCTACGCCACACAAATTGCGGACTGGAACTGCGCGAATGGTCACATCGCGCCGGAATCATTGGCGATTTGGTCAACGGGGTACCCGCTTTCGCCTGGGACGGCCAAGCCGTGCAGCGGGGAGTGCTGGAAGTGCGGGGTGTGCTCTTACCCCCCGCACAAGACATGCCCGGCGCCTCTCGTCCCAGTCCTTGAGCGCAAATACCGTGCATATTGTGGGACGTGGTTTGGGAGGCTGCACACGCCAGTCGCGACGATGAACTACGTGGACACCGTGGAGATTGAGGGGGTTCTGTGGGTGCAGGGAGGAGGCGCAGAGAATGGCGGCGGGCCGGAGGGTTTTGGGCAGGGACTGTGACACGAGGCCAGTGTACAGTCCCAAGTCCCGGCCAACTTGGTGGCTCGGGCGTATCATCTTGTGCATCGATAACGTTTCCAGAAATCGAAATTGTTGACGTGTACTTGATGGACCCGAGTAAGCGCGAAGAAACAAGTCCACCTTTCATGCAATGGATGAGCTTCGGCGGACCGCGAGGGGAGAGGGTGCGAGTGTTGGGTCTGTTCGACATGGGGTGCCAAGTTGGCGGGATGGACAGGAAGTTTTACCAGGAGCACGCCCGACGTCTGGGGAAGATGACGGCGCCGACGCGGCACCTGCAGATGGCGAACGGGAACGAAGTGGTACCGGACGGTCGTTGGGTCGGCACGGTCGAGATGGGCGGCGTGCAGATACACGGCGCGTTCAATGTCTTCGACGGCAAGGGAAGCTGGCAGGTGCTGTTCGGCAAGCCCCTGCAGGCGGCCCTGGGTGTAATTCACGACGTGAAGGAGGACATCGTCACCGTGAGCGCGGGGGGAAGAAGTGCTACCCTGCGGAACCAGAATCCGGCGGTGGTGAAGGGGTGGAAAGACGTCGCTTTAGAAGCGGCAAGGCGTGAAGCCTCTATGGGGGGAAATTCTTGCGAGAAACCCCCCGCGAGGCGAGTCCTTTCTGAATCCACTCCAGAGACCATTGACCCACACCAGACTTTCGGAGGCGAACAGGATGCGGCAACGGCATACGTGGAACCCGATGGGGAAGCAGTAGCGGAGACAAGCGGTATTGTGGAGTGCGACAGTGGAAACGAAGATGGGGGAGCTAGCGATGTGCGAGGCGAGGAGAGGGGGATGCTGGGGGACGCCGTCGATGGGACGGCAATGTGCGAAGCCGCGCTGGGGGATGAGTCTTGCGAGACGTCCCCCGCGAGGCGAGTCCCAATTGTTCTTGATGAGACGAGCGATGGTTCAGCGAACGTGACAGGAAATCTTGACTTGGACAGCAGCGATGATGAGTTCGAGGACGTGGAGGAGGGGCTAGAGAGTGACCAAGAGAGCGAATGGGAAGCGGTGAATGAGGACGAATGGTTCGAGTGCAGCGCAGAGACACGCGAAGCCTCAACAGGGGTGATATCGTGCGCGATTCCCCCCACGAGGCGAGTACCCCCAGCTATACCTCCGATTACGAGCCCCGTTAACCAAGTATCGCAAGCGTCCTCAATAGAGTCCATTTACACGTGTGCGACGGACCCGTTCAAGCCCGAGCGCGTTGCAGCGGTACTCAAGGCAGTGAAGATTGGTGATGACTTGATGGCGCAGCAGCGCGACGGCGTATGGGCGCTCGTGGCGGAGTACCCCGACATCTTTGCGCTGTCCGTTAGCGAGGTGCTCGTCGTCGATGGACCGGGGTACGCACCACAAATCCCAGAGGGCGTGGAATTCAGCAGAGGCGCGGTGCCGCAGCGGCCGTGGTCAAGGCCGCAGACTGTCGATGTCAATAAGCAAGTCGACGGGCTCGTCGCTGCTGGAGTGCTACGTCGGATGGAGCCGCACGAGGTGAAGTGCGTAAATCCCATCTCTCTGGCGGAGAAAGACCAAGATCCCGGGCTGTCGCTGAACGAGCTCATCTACGCGGTCAAAGATGAATGCATCAAGCACGGGATGGAACCCCGCACTGACTTACCTCCCAGAGATCCGCCTGCCGAGCCTCGGACACCAACACCGCCGGCGTGGCGCATCTGCGGAAACTTCGCAGAATTGAACAAACACTTCAAAGTCGTACCGTTACCGCAGGGTGATATCCGGGAGAAGCAGCGCCGGTTATCGGGACACAGATACGTCTCTGTTTTTGACTTTGCGTTGGGCTTTTACACAATCCACGTCGATGAGAAGGTGCAGCCCTACCTCTGCATCTGGATACCGGGGCGAGGGTACTTCGCATTTATGCGGATGCCCTTTGGACTCACGGATGCACCCACTGCGTTCGGGGACATGTGCGCCAAGCGACTCTGGGATCTGCTTGTAGACGAGACGATGGAGTTGCTGGTAGACGACGGAGGTACTGCCGCTGACACATTTGAGGAGAGGATGAGAAAGCTGCGGGTGATATTCATGCGAGTTCGCGAGACGCGCCTCTCGCTCTCGGCGAAGAAGACGAAGCTATTCATGACGGAGGCTCTCTTCGCCGGCTCGACTGTTGGGCCCAAAGGTGTTTCCCCTGACCTAAAGAAGCTCACCACCATTGTCCAGTGGGAACGGCCAACGCAGGCTTCAAGCTTACATTCATTCCTTGGACTCACGTCCTACTTCCGCGACCTCGTCGAAAACTATGTCAAACAGGAAGCACCATTGCGCGATTTATTGGCGCTAGTCGACACATCTACGGCGACCAACAAGCGTATTTACCGCCAGCTGATGTGCGCATTCCGCCTCAGCGACCACTGGACGGGGGAGCATACACGGACGTTCCTTCGTCTAAAGCGGATACTGACTTCCGAACCCGTACTCTGCGCGCCGCGTTTTGAGACGGTCAAGGAACACCCGTTCATCGTTACCTCCGATGGCTGCAAAGGTGGATTAGCGGCTATCCTAGCGCAGAAGATGCAGACAGCCTCACCCGGCGGCAAGATCGTTGTGCGGAGGCACCCGATCGGCTACGCGTCGAAGCGCACGTCCCCGACGGAGAAGCGTTATCCGGCGCATGTCCTCGAGCTTGCGGCCGTGAAGTTCGGACTTGACAAGTTCTCTAACATCATCTGGGGACAGCCGACCCTCCTCGAGACGGACTGCCAAGCGCTACGTGATGTTCTGACGAACGAGAAGCTGAATGTCGCGCATGAGCGCTGGCGGAACAGGATTTTAGGGTACAACATTGTCGGCGCGAAACACATCAAGGGGACGAGCAACGTTGGCGCCGATGTCCTGAGCCGGAAGTATGATGACGTAGAGGAGGAAGAGGGCGATGGCCACGAATGGACGGTGTCACCGGATTGGAGTGGCGAGTCAGGGATGGTGAACGACGTGTTCGCGGTGTGCGTGGAAGCTGCTGGCGAGGGAGACGCGTTCATGATTGTGGAGCTGCCCGCGGGGACGATGGCGTTGAGGGAGCGTCTCAAGGGCGAGCCGTTGTACGTGGAGGTCCTCGACGCGCTGAACGAGCTCGATGTGGGGACATCGAAGCGTGCGAGGGAGAAAGCGAAGCACCGCGCGGCGGAATACTTCATGGAGGACGGGCGGCTGTGGAGGCTCGGCGGAGGTACGCGGGGGCGCGCGAAGTCGCGGAGGGAGTGCGTAACACGGGCGGAGGCGGTGGAGATGGCACGGAAGGTGCACGGGGAGCGGGGGCATTTTGGGTGTGACACCGTCAAAATGGTGCTGATGGATATGATCTCTAGTCCGGGGCTCGATGCATCAATTCTGGAGGCGATACGAGACTGCGGGGAGTGTAAGGCTTTCGGAGCAAAGCACACTCACTCACTGTTAAACCCCATCACTCGGCGACATCCCTTTGAGCTCCTAGTAGGCGACTACCTCAGCTTGTCGGTCGGCAAAGGAGGGTACAAGACCGTGGGGCTATGGCTGGACTGCATGTCGCAGAAAGTCTTCGGGGATAAATTCAAAACGGCGGGTACGGGGAAGACGACACTCACCACTCTCCACTGGATCGTTCGTGACTTCAGCAAGTTTGAGACCGGAATGACAGACGGAGGCTCCCACTTTGACAATCATGAAGTGCGGGATTGGCTCACCGAGCGCGGCATACACCATCATGTCGTACCCAAATACTCCCCCTGGATCAACGGGCTTGTAGAGGGCGCCAACAAGATTCTTATCCACATCTTGGCACGGCTATGCGCGCCGGACGTCAGCGAAGACGTTTGGAATGCCACAACGTGGGAGACTATGCCACGAAACTGGCCAGATCACTTCGATGAGGCGCTCATGATCATGAACGAGCACATCCTCCCAAACGTCAAGTTTACGCCGAATGAGATTGCGCTCGGGAGGGTTGTGAACACACCGGTGACGCCGCTGGAGGAGCTCGAGGAGGCGCCGACGGGCGCGGAAGTGGAGGCTCACATGGGGTATGTCACGCAGCAGCATGTTGACGGGTACGCGGAGCGCATGCGGTATGCATTGGGGCGGAAGGCCGCGTTCGACCGGAAGGTGATTGCGTCGCGGGCGGGGGAGGTAAAGTTCCAACTGGGGCAGCTAGTACAGGTTGCGGGCAGCGTGTGGGACTACACGTTCAGGTCACTCCGGAAATTCATCCACTACTGGTCGACACCCCATCGCATTGCAGAACGAATTACAAATTCCTACCTACTCGACGACCTACGTGGCGAGCGGCTCGATGGCGTATACAGCGCGCAGCGCCTACGCGCCTTCATCCTGAAGAAGGGCGGGAGACTCGAGCGCGAGCAGGCAGAGTTTGAGGCCGCACGAGGGCCTGTTATGGACGGCGATTTGTTGGAGGGTGTGGGTGCGACAGAGGTGGAGCATGCAGCGGAGGTGGGGGCGTCATTGGAGTGACGCAGTTGTTCTTCTTGGGTTCATCTTGTGTTTTTTGCGTTGGGTTTCGGCGACGCGGACGTCGCCTTCGAGAACTGTGGCGCAGGTGGCAGTGGCCGCTGCCCATTGAGGTGGCTGTGCATAGGTAGATTGGGCGTGTTAGTAGCTTATTAAGCAGCTTTTCTGGTTGTTCCCCGCTCTCTCATCTGATCGCCGTTGCACCGCCCTCGAGCATCCCCAGGACTGCCCCACTGCACTACTGCACCCAACTGCAAGTACCATGGATTTATATACACTGTGCACTTATTCAACCACACTTAATCCTATCTGTGACTACTGCAAATTGCAGATGAATTACATTGACAGAAAACAAAAACAAAAACAAAAAAATTGTCTGTTGGTGTATCTATGCATCAAGAATTGGACACGACGGTGGGGCAGGCAATTTAGAAGGCATTTGGCATGTGGGCTGGGTAAGGCGATGGGGCAGGCAAATTAGACAGGGTCAGGGTTGCTGGGTGTCTTTGCCTGAAGCATCGTGGGGCCCTCTTCACTGGCCCAGTGAACTTCTCCTTCAGTTTTTTACCCCTTGGAGGGCTGACTGGGAAGTCATAGGCATCATTATCATTGGGAGTGGCCTTCTTCACCCCTTCATGACTTACAGCCGCCCTTGTGGCTGCCCATCTCTTCCCTTTCCCCTGGGCAGCATTGGCCTCCATCCCCCTTCTCCACCAACACTGCCTTTGTTGGTCCTGCACCAGTCTTCCTCTTCTTTGTGCTGGGCTCTGCCTCCTCCCCCTGGCAGCTTGACTTTCTCTTTTTGGCCATGGGGTTTCTGGGGCCCTCATGATCTTCTCACTTGTCCTCAATGAACTTGAGGGAAATCACCTTCTTCTTGGTGTATTTTGAGGTGGTCGATCTTGTGGGCTTGGCAGCAGGTACCTTCTTGGCACGTGACGGTTTCTTGGCAGGCAGGACATTGACTGATTTCATGGATTTCATGGACACCGTATTCGTGGATTTGGCCATGGGAGACTTGACAGAGCCGACCTTCAACATCTTGGTTCATGTGAACAGTGACATCATGTGTAACACAGCAAAATTTTGGGTTGGATGAACAAAAGTACTGGGATTTGGGTGTTTTGAAGGGTCCAGGATCAGAAAAAAAAATGAGTGTATCCAAAATATGGTGTTGACACAACCACAACTATTTTTGATCAAGTAGATTGCATGGACAGGCACGAAGCAGTTGGTTTGGCCCTCTTCAACCTTGTTGAAAAAAAATTGGATGTATCATTGTCAGGTTTGAGGTCAATTTGAAGTCCAATGTAGCTGAGAACTGTAGCTGAAGGAAAGCAGAAGGTTCACTTGCCTTGCCTACCCAAAATGAGGTTGTTTGGCTGCTATGTTTCGGTGTTTTTCCTGGAGGGACTTCCTTATATGGTGTGTGGGAACCTTACATAAGCAGCAAAAAAAATTTGAGCGAAAGAAAATGAAACCTAAACCGTTTACTGAAACAAGCATTTTTGCACCTGAAAAAAATGAGTTGAAAAAATGACATACTGCTCCATCAAAAATAGGTATTTAAAAATTCTGAGACCGAGAACCTCTTCATATCATCCAAAACCATCATTTCTAGGTCTCACATTGTGACAATTTTTTTGTGGCCAGAGCCTTGTGGATGTCATGACATGACCATGATGACAGTGACTGACACTTACTCTACACCCATGTTCTTCCTCTCTTATTCACTCCATCACTGTATATATATATGGATTTTTAAGGCCATTGTTGTCCAACAACATGAAAGCATGAATCCAGGCCATGTAGTGCTGTATGCAATAATTTCAGAAATTACCACAGTCTGCTGATTAACAATACCTATGAATGACTTGTGTCATCCCATGTCAAATGTTTCTGTAGTTTCATATGCTGCTGGGGGAGAAACACCCAGGGCATTCCAAATCTATTCCAAGGCAGGAGGTCATCTGCACAGATTGTAGCCTGATCCAGATTCAGACAAGTGTACTGACTCAAACATATTTCACACCTCCAATGTCTTCATTCCATTAACCGACAGCCCAAACCAACCAGATATTTTAACTGACTGATGGATGGGCATATCTAATCTGTGTTACATGGATGCAAAATGTGTGTACTCATGTATATATAGTCCGGGAAGCCTATGACAGATTAACCTGTCATAGTGGCCTTTTGGCTCAGTTGGTAACAATGCTAGCTCCCGGGCACGTTACGTAACAATCTGAGTGTACGATAACACAGCCTAGGCACACCCTCTTCCATGTCCTGTTGTACTATGTCTTCCAGTGTACGAACTTGCTGCAATAAAAATTGCCTGCTTTTATGATCCACAGTGTCTGGGAATTTAATTGTGATTATAAATCCCACAAGCCTCAGATTAGTCTGTACTGTGTCACACCGTTTAATATGCAGTTATCCATGGTGCTTACTTGAGTCTCCAATGGTTGGTAATCATACACAAGCATAACACTGTGGACCTTTCCCACCACCCAAGTTTTATACACAGGTAATGTTGTTCGAAAGATCTGAGCCTGGTGACTAGACTCAGGTGTCAGAGTGATGTACATAATCTTGCATGAAAATTGGGAGTGTTTTGCTGGCCATAGTGTGGATTTCTCTGTTCCTAGTCATGGTGAAATGTGTCTTGTATTTGTCAAGAGCTAGAACAGTCCCCACAAGTGTCACTCTTACCTACACTGTCAGATACTGTGGTCATGAGATGCAAGAGTGCATTGAATGGTGTGGTAGGGAAGAGTGTCTGTAGGCAGACAGGAAATGCCGGTTTCGGGTAGATAGAGGGCCATGTTTGTGCAGCATTAGTCATGATCTGTTCTTGTCCTGCGCCACATTCTCTGCTGTTGTCTGATTGCCGCCCACCACCACATTACCCTAATCGGTTGGCAGTCTCCAATGGCTGTCATTTATATACACTTATGATTCAATCATCAGAGTTATTATCAGGTGTCTCACATCAGGAAAAAACTCTTTCCCTAATTTAGACTGAGTTTGTCCAACTTGCATAAGCACCTCTAAATTTGTCTAAACCACCCAAATTGCCCAAATGATCTAAATAGGTACCCAATTTGTGATAGATTTATGAACATAGAGCAAAGAGAAGATAACAAATTGATACTCCTGTCTGGCCTTGCTACACCGCAAACTGGGAACTTTGTCAAGAAAAGGTATGAGCCATGACAGATTACAAACATCTACCGTAGATCACACTTTGGTGTAATTACAAGCTAATTTTAAGGTCCGCTGTGTGAAGCTCAGTTTCATCAATCTTGATGTAAGCCAAACACTCACAGCTCAATCCCACAATGGTGTCAGCATTGCAACCCTCACTTGAGCTTCGTGCAGACACCAGCACTGTGTTCCTGCTTAAGCATGCATACAATGTCTAGTTTTCTTGCTGTGCCACTTGTGCCACCCACTGGATTCTCGCCTTCTGCTTTCTCCACTCACCCACATCCAATTCTGTCAACCATGTCTATCGTGCCTGAAGCTATCACGATCTCCTTGGATGTAACTTTTGTGATAAATACTCAAGGACTGGGGCCCTTGTGAGTCCTTAGGTTCGCAGGTGCTTTGTCAAACAGAAGACAAATCTGTCAGACACATCGTCAGTGGCATTTGACCAATTCTGTCAGGTATTTCTTTGGTCTCTGTCTGTTGTCATTCTCATCTGTCAACTGTGCCCCCTTCAGACTCAGTACGAGAGACAAGTCCTGCTCCTTGCGCATATTCTCGAGGTGCTATTTGTCCAGGAAGAATGAGAAGACTGAGATGTGGAGTATACTTCCCAACCTCATGGTACATAATAATATCTTCCTCATATTTCTTTCACTAAAACATTGCATCATTATGCAGAAGAAGCTCAGTTCCTTCATCCAGGTGTTTGTGTCACTGACAACTACATCATATTCTGGTCTCAATGTCAGCAAACATATCATGGTGCACAATTCTCTCTCCTTGTATTAGTTTTGATTATAACCTGTGTCTCAAACTGTTATAGAAAGCTATGCGCAAGTGCAAAGTTAAGGTTCTCCCCAACAAGGATGATGTTGTTGCTGTTGGCCTTGTCTTGGTCAAAATCCGTGAGAAGGGGACCCACTATCGGAATGTTTACAAGACAAAAGTTCATGTCTTCAGCTCAGCATTGATTCACCGTTGTCAAAGAATCCACAGAGAAGGAATCACCAATTGCCAATGTCACCACCTTGGCTAATAAGTTACTCAAGAATACAAATGTCAAGGCAACTGTTCAGTTTTACCAGCGGGTGGCACTCATCGTATGTGAGGTCAGCTTGTCTGAGTTCCTCTGAATTAACTTTTTTCAGTGTTGGTGCATCACAAACTTCCCTATGCTCACGGATGATGAGTTTTGGCTGAAAGGAGTCAACAAGAGCATTGCCCAATTCTGCAAGGATAGCCAGTCAGATGAAGAGCTTAATAAGTGCATCTTTCCTTCAGTCTTTATGTCTGAATTCCCTAATGATTTCCCAGATGTTTTAACACAATTTACGAGGATGACAAAGTCAAGTATGGAGATCCCACAGAAACCGAGTACAAGATTATCAACATCAAGATGACTCCTGCATGGCAACAGATGTCACGCAAACATGCCAACAACATTCAGCCAGCACCAAAGGAAACACCAGGCCCTGCACACAAGAAGTGCAGGATTGATGACATGGACACTGACGATTCAGTGAGTGAGTAGGGGGCACCAGAGGATTTGATGCAAGGTAGCATTCAATTCAGTAACATGTATACTCATCATTTCATCACAATAAATTGGGTTTTTCGGTATCATTTTGTGCTCTCTTGAATGGTCTGCTGTGACAATTTGATGGCTGTTCAAGCGTAGAATGAAAGCATGTTATATTTCCAATCCCGATCTGTTGCGGTGATTCCAAGGTGCCACTGCACTGTATGAATGGTGTATTTCTGCTCTTTGGCAGACATTTTTCAGATCTCAGGATGACATGGTGCAACAATATCAATGCAACCTCCAGAGCTCAGATGCAAATGTGATCCTTTTTTGATCAATGTCATCTGGACGTCAAGCCTCAAATGGACATATAAATGATTTTCTGATTATGGTCATTCTGAGGTCATGCTGACTCTGTGTCAACATCTGCATCAGAATCCACATTGCTCATTGTATTGGGCTCTCAAAAACATTGCTGTCCATTTGTGGTGTATATGCTTACCAGACAGGGTCCTTCACCACACAAATCAGCCAGCCCAATCTCTAGGATGACCAGACTCCTGTGCATGGTTTCTGTCTGCACCATACACACCTTCATGTGTGCCGCTGCTGCCATGTAGCCCTGCACTCATACCCATACTCCATGGCAGCACCCTGCCACACCCATAAAACTCTGCAGGTGTTGGGCCTGCTGCTTCCGGTGTGTCAACTTGGCTAGGAACCATGCAAGGTTGATTGGCAGCAAGCATCCACCATAACATGTGTGAGTCTCCATTCAGTAACATCACTTTGTGGCACTTGGGAAACACCGACACTTGGCCATCCCACCATCAGAATCTGACAAATTCCATGGTTATGTACATCCCATTGGCTGTCCAACAGTCTGGACTGGCCTATATTCATCACATGCTTACTGTGGAGGTACCCCTGGGCCTTTGGGGCAAGCAAGTGCTGAACAGAGCCTCAGTGAAGCAAGAGTTGAGACCAGCCCTAATCTGCATATGCACAGAAAAGTGGTTTGTTTTGATCATGCCACAACAACTACCAAAAAAAAAAAACTTTTCCCCACATCCTCTCTCCCTTGTCACTCACCCATTTCATCCCTCTTTCCTTCTACATGGCCAGCTGCATATTCCGACACTTCTCACAGATCAACTCCATTAAGCATGCAGCTTTTTGGCAACAAGTTGACTGCAAGTGTAATGTCAGCCACTGCTCAAAGATGATGGTAAGTGATTTTATCCCCTTTCCTGATGTTCCTGACCTTCCGTTGCTGTCTTACAGGCTGTTTCCATCATCATGTTACCTCCCTCCAATGTGTGACAGCACACAACAGACACACTCCCTGATGCACTGTCCCCCACTTCCTGCTTGTATTGCTACAGTTCACACTGTTCCAAGATGTGTGAGAATGTGGAATCCAAACAAGTGGGGGGGAAGCAAGAAAGTTATTGATTTATTCACTGGAAGTGTGGAGGGCTTTTATACCCTAAGAACAATGGAACAAATAAACTACGCAGGACAATGAAGACCAAGAGATAAATAGTTTCAGTCCAGCTGAAACCATGCAACACCATAGCAATGGACTGTGTGTCTCTACGCACAACGTGTCACTGTACGTGTCTGCATACGTGTCGGCTTGTATTCTTCCAACAAGATGCGCTAGCCATGTAGCATACCCTGGGCCACAAGTGTTCTGAAAACATTCTAACCTGCAGCGCAGGGGTATCCTGACTCTGACAGCCAAGCCCCATCTGGCACAAGGTAAACCTCTGTCTCTGCATCGCACTGAAGCTGATGTGCTGTGGAGTAGATCCAACCCATTGGCCATGCTGTTTATTGAATTTGTTGGCTTACTCATAATGTCGTTGAAGCTACCAACATTCCTGTATGTATGTATGTATGTATTCCTCTTTAGCTCACTCTTTAACCTATGGCTGAAGTGGTGGTTGTGGATGCTCATAGCTTTAGTCCAGTCTATGTTTGAGTGAATGTCACTGTTATGCTGCACTCACTCAGGGATGTTCTGTTTCATATAGGTTGATGCATCATTCACCATGTTTATTTCAGCTGCACATCATTATTGTACATCATCTTTATCACCAGGTAAGCTCTTTGCATGAACTCTGCACCACATGTCTTTATTATACCTGTTTCAGAGCCTATGTGTATGACTTGGTGGGCTTGTCAATATCTTGGGATGAGCAAGCACTTGCATCATGGAGGGATGAATGAATCTGGATGTTTCATGTTCACATTATAGTGGTTTATATCTAGTCTGTATTGTTTGTAGTTCTGCCAATACAGTCATTTTTTTGTTTCTTATATGTGTTTTTGAGCGAACAGAGCAACGAAATGAGTGTAAACTCAGTCAAAATTTGTCACCAATTTATAAAAATTCAGAAAGCCACAATCTGGTTTGGTAAATAACCTCAATTGAGGATTAGTATGATTTAGACTAAATTTGTGAGGTATTTATATGATTTTCATGGATTGGTACACAATTAGTACAGATTAGAGAAAGAAGATTTCCCTGATGCAACTTCTCAAACCCATTGAAAGGATTGAAATCGGTGTGTCAATGAAACCTTTTATCCAAAAGGTTCAACCAACTAAAACCAAATTCAAAAGTTTTTGTAGTGTGTTTGGGGGTTTGCGTGGCAGGAAACCACGATGCGAAGATGAAATAGTGGTGATGTGGGTGGTTTCAAATCCAATAGCTAGTGTCCCTTCCAATATAATCCAAAGTTCAACCAAAAATCTGTCCCGTTCCATTCCGTAAGTTCCTTCGATCCATAAATTCCTTCGATAATCCTGTAGTGTTCCGTGTTCTGTTCCGTGTTCTGTTTCCGAAAGCGAGTGAGAGAGAGAGAGAGAGAGAGAGAGAGATCACAGGTGTGGGTTCCTGGGCGTAGTATTGTGTCTATCTAGTACATTTCATGGTCCTTTTATACCCCTAGTGTTTGTAGCTACCAAATAAAATACCACAACTATAAACTATGGACTGAAACCCCTTGTCTCCAGGTTTCAGTCCCCTGTTTGGCCACGTATCTGTCCCATCTTAACTATGTTTCCACCAACCATCCTATTCCTGTGTGTTCCTATGCCAATTCCCTTGGTTTCGGGGCTGTACATGGTACCCTGACACCTCCTTTTTCCACAGGCTATCCATTGACGTGTTACGACACATTGAAACTCAACTACCATCGCGTCTGGGACGTGTTTGATCCCGAGACATCAGAGTTTGAAAGGTCATGTGCCTGCTAGCACTGCCTTTCCTGACAGTTGATCCCCGCATACGCCACTGTCACCCATCGTTCTTGTACAGGTGTGTTGTTTTTGTATGTGTCTCTTTACACATACTGACTATTCTTCTAGTCATTGTTGTGTGCACCATTATTCACAAGGACCAAAGGCACAGGAATTCCCAGCCGTTGCAGTATTGCAAATGTTTCCAATGCTTTTCACTAGCACAAAATTGCCCCACCCATCACCATCCACAAAGTGAGGAAATGTCATTATTCATGCCACAGACCTGTCTGAATTGCAATTGATACTGTCCTATAGCTGCACAGAGACACAGAATGCAGAATACCTCATCTTTGCACTCTGTCTGGCTATGTGGACAGTAGTGTTGTGCAGGTCGGGCCCAAGCCCAAGACCCAACCCAAACCTGGCCTTTTTGGGCCTGACCTGACCTGACCCACAGTCAGGCTCAGTCGGGCTCAGGGTAATGCCCAAGATTCTATTGGGCCCAAGACCCAGGCTTGAGCCCAGGTCTCTTGCCTATTTTCCAATAATGTTTGAACTTAACATCACGGCAGCTATCATATTATGCTTCTGCTTGGGCTGCTTCGTTCCACCTTGGCATCAACACTGCACTTCCCTGCATCCCACTTCGATGGACTCTGGTCCATTCAGATGCTTGTCCATGGATGGTTTCACTCATTATTTGCAGGTTGGCCACTTGATTATGGACAATGCAGCCAGCAATCATGACATCACTGCCCTTCTCAGGAGCTTTTACGTTACATACTTTATAAAATTACCCCTATCCTTCCAAAGCTCCGCTTATGGCTGCCCAGCCACAGAACTTCAGAAAGAGGATGATGGACAGCGAAGTGGTCTGGCAGCCGCTCATAGACTTGACAATTACCACACGCACTTACAAGCTTTGGCCCAAGCCTGACCGGACCCTGCCAGTCAGGTCAGGCTCAGGACATTTGTGGGCCCAAGCCTGCCCAAGCCCGACCTGACCCGCACATCACTAGTGGACAGTAACTACCCCTAAAATGTGTTGCAATTTCAAGAGCAGTGGATCTTATTAGACTCGTAGAAGATACTCCTAGTGAACATGACGATACAACCTCCTGAACCATCCCCAGACATCCAGCTTGTCCTGGGAACATTTGACTCTGCATGATCCATCAGGGAACTTGGAAGACACTGGCCATACATGTGTGCAGGCCCTTCAATTGTCCACACATGCAGGCCCCCAGAAACTACCATGTAACCCAGTCTGGGATAGAGTAAAAGTGCAGCCTCAAATGACCCCCTACCTAGTCCACAATATAGAGTAAAAGAGCCTGAAAACCAAGGAACCTCGTCTGCCATAGAGTAAATTGCACAGAGCATGGAATTTTTTTTGGTGTATGTGCCTGGAGCCATGGAATGGTGTAGATTTGGTGCAAACATCTGGGCTGAATGCTGACAATTGGTACACGGGTTGAGAGAGGCCCAGCTCCATTGGAATGCCCGCGAAACTTCCAGCACCACTATCGAGAGGATTGTTGTTGCACTGCATTCCTTGACCTGCCCCAACACTCCGTTTTTCTCCGCCCATACATACTCCGATGATTGTTGCATGTCAATCGTGACGTCTCTATCGAGACACATGCCGCACACCAAGAGCCTTCGAATGCGATGTCTGGTTTATGATAAGATGATAGACGATGTAAGCTTCACGAAATATTCATCTCCTTGATGTACGCCGCTGAATTGAACTCAGACAACGATTCACCATATTACAAAGTGCCTTCTGCGCTTCACGGCCCTCGTATATCTTGCGATGGATGTCCGTGGTTACGATCCATCGGAAGAAAGATGGACCACAGCAGAGGCATGGGGAGACGCTTGTCCAACCCTGGAAGCCTGCTCCCTGAGTAGGTTCACCCACCTCGGAATCTTGAGGTTGACACCGATATTCTTCAGATGGCGGTGTATTCAAGAAGGTGGATGGGATATGGGTGGGTTGCAGTAAACTCGAGTTTGAAGCGTGGGCTGGAATTTCCGAATTTGAGGCAATTTATACCGATCCAAGTCTCAAAAGGTAGGAGGGGAGACCAGTTGCAACTGTGTTAGAAAAGCGACGCTATGCTTGGTCAAATAAATTTCTGATACTTTTGCGCGAAACTTAGACAGCCTATGACATCGAAATTTCATCGATTAAATTGAATCTGACATAAACGATATCGTCTATCAGAAATCACCAGGAAGAATTAGAAAAGGTAGGAGATAGGCCGTAGCGAAGAAGGGAACGCCGCCACACTGTGTTTCAGTGATCGCTCGGTGCTCGACACCGTCAGCAAGAATCCCCGCCTGGGTCCTATAAATTACACGCCCTCCTTCGACGCGCTAGCCCTCCCTGCCGCGGTCGGACCCCGGCCGCTCTCCACGACACAGCGACCACAGAAATCAAAGACCAGACAAGGGAGAGGAGAGGGGGAAAAAAGTGGAAAAGGCGGGAAAGCAGAGGTGAGGGAAGAGAATTAAGTATGAATGACGAAAGAACAGAGAATCGAGAGACACCTCCTAAGCCCATCACGCTCTTACAGCGAACTACTTACTGTACAGCTTTGACTGTGTTTCCGCAGCAATAGCATCGTACAACTTTGGAATTTTGCATCGCGGATCCACGGCAGGCGGCTGGTTGGCCTGATATGTATGGTGTTCGCGGTGTGGGAGCGGATGTCGCAGAATGTGTGGTTGTGTGACCCGGGGGCCATCCTTCTCGTTTACGGAATGATATGTAGTGTACATACATCTGATGATGCATAGGTCAGAACGCGAAATAGCGGGTGAACTTGGCCGTTGGCCGCCTCTCCTCAGTATACTGCCCGACGCTCAAACGGCATCCGGACCCACCGGAATTGCGGTGCCGCTGACCAGCAGCGCAGCGACGTGGCCCGCCGTCTGGCGCGTTGCACCCGCCGGGAGGTGCGTGAACCGGTCGAGGACGTCCAAACGGGGAACTCCACGAGGAGGCCCGTCGCGTTCGGGGAGATGTGCGCGTACTGCGGGTGCTGGATGAGGAGGCGCATGACGTACTGTGGGTCTGTCAGGGAGGAGGATTTATGCATAATGATATGGACGGACGCACCTCGCGGCCCATGTTTGGGTAGCGGAAGCTGGGGTGGCTGCAGGCGGGGACGCGCACTGCCCCGTCGAGGCGCGCGAAGTGGTCAGTTTCTGGTGCGTCGTTCAAGGCGATGTCTTTGAGAGACGGGGTCGGAGAGGGAGCACGTTCTGTGCCGTCGTCGTTGGGAGGGGCTTCCTTGGATTCGTCGCTCAACTGAAGGGCGGCGCTCTGTTTATCTCAGCCAGTTCCACGCTCTCGACCGACACCTCCTGCATCCGCGAAGACGGCGCGCCCTTCACCGGTGCGACCCCAACGTTGCCAGCGACGCTTGCGGCCCCGTTCCCGGTGGCAGCGGGTCTGGCAGCGCCACCAGGTGGATCTCTGGGATGGGTGCATCATCTGCAGGCCACCCGTCGTCCGTGCGCCACATGCGCCTCGTCGCAAGCTTGCTGAGATACCGGTTCTTCCGCGAGGACGTCTGCGGGGTCATCACTGAAGGGCGGGGAGATTTTGCACCTGTGAAAACACGATTAGACGCGTTGGCTGGAGACGGAGGAAGGGTCCGCGGGGCCCAGGGAATTAATTAGGGCATTGTTGGATAACAATGCACACTAGAAGGACAATGGGGACGCGCTTTGACGTGCACAGGAATTCTACATTCGAACGATGGAAACGCGCGACAGTGGCGCACGCGGCGATCAAAACGGCCGGCAGGCAGTGCCATCAACCACGTGACTTAAGAACATGCCCGCGTGCAGGATCAAACGCGTCCAGATGGCACAGGGAGTGGGGTCTCGACGCGTTTTAAACGTATCGAGGGGTAAACTACGCCTAGAGGCAGTGTTGGGTAGCCTAGTGACCAGTTGGAACTGTGGTGACGCGTCGAAATGTGTTGCATCGTCAGGGATATGGTGGATAACAGGGATGCCCTCGACCTACCAGCTCGACCTACCAGGAGCTGAAACCTGACAACACCTGTTTCACCATTCGCTTTGCAAAGGTAGACACATATTTATATAGTACAAACACCCGGTGTATAAAAGGGTATGGAAATGTAGTAGGGTAACAGAATACTACGCCCAGGAACCCACACCTGTGATCTCTCTCTCTCTCTCTCTCTCAATCACTTTCGGAAACAGAACACGGAACACTACGGGATTATCGAAGGAATTTACGGATTGAAGGAACTTAACGGAACGGAACGGGACGGATTTTTGGTTGAACTTTGGATTATATTGGAAGGGACGCTAGCTATTGGATTTGAAACCACCCACATCAACACTATTTCATCTTCGCATCGTGGTTTCCTGCCACGCGAACCCCCGAACACACTACAAGACTTTGATTTGGGTTTTAGTTGATTGAACCTTTTGGATAAAAGGTTTCATTGACGTACCGACTTCAATCCCTTCATCTGGAGCCCACCGCGAGGGGGTTCATTTGGAATACGGTTTAATTGTGCTGGTCACAATCTGCAACTCTCAAGACACCTAGCTTAACCCCATAATTTCTGCTGGCAGATATTCGGCGCAAGCACTCACCGAACAAGGTCGAGAAGAAGTTAGACGACAAACACGCGCACGCCTCACAGCGTACGCAGCGAGAAGGAGAACGGAGCAGGATAATCTAGGCATCGCAGGCGACACCAGGACTGTCAACAGCGACGAA
>JARGXW010001031.1:0-41675 GCA_029204085.1 Mycena sp. CBHHK59/15 | reverse complement strand
GCGTGCGTTTTATCTTCAGCGGTTCTATCGAACATGGAAACTCATGTATGCTCGAAGAAACGGAGACCATCACAGAGTGCTGGAGGCATTTGAGGAATCCCTGGAGCGGTTAAATTGGGGTATTTGAATTTGTATCTTCTCCACTGGCCACAAACTTCGATTGGTGGTAGGCGCACGACTTTTTTCTTTCGTTTGGGTCAAATATCTTTTCCAGAGGTCGATTTTAGCCAAGTCAATGGACCGAATCGAACATTGACACCTGATGAGCATCCTACGTTTGTGGACACTTGGAAAGAAATCGAGAAGCTCTTGCAGACAGGTGCTTTGCGTCCATCACCTTTCCGGTGCGCACACTCAGCGATTATAGGCAAAGTCAAGTCAATCGGAGTGTCAAATTTCTCTATCAAAACCCTGGAAGAGCTCCTACCGCACTGTTCCGTCATACCTGTAACTAACCAAGTAGAGCTACATCCTTGCCTTCCACAAGAAGAGCTCAAGACGTACTGTGAAGCCAAGGGTATTTTGCTCACGGCATACTCCCCACTAGGTTCATAACTGAGCTTATTCTCTCCTCGACTTAACTCACAAGATCATCCCCATCAAGGGCGATCTAAAATTTTTTTCGCGGAACAACCACGCATTAGCGCACTCGCAGAAAAGTACCACGTCACCGCAGCGCAGATCATCCTGAGTTGGGGTGTTCAACGCGGCACCGCTGTCGTCCCCAAGAGTGAGAATGAGGCCAGAATCCTGGCCAACATCACGGTAAATATTGCAAACCCATACGAAGTGCTCGCTCACATTGACATGCAGCTGGTGCAAGTATCGGAGGAGGACATGCGATTGATTGACGAGCTCCATTTGCAGCCAGGGATGCACAAATCCATGCTAGAATTTCACTCAGACGATGGTAGTGTTTATGGCTGGAAATACTCCTGGCTTGGTTGGAACATGATCAAGGGTGGTATTGTCCCACAGTAGATCCTGTATACTCGAGTTCAGCGGTCAGTGCTCAACTCCATTCTCGGACCGTGATCCAACTGTGATCGGCCCGGAACGTCCTATGACTCTTTCCCTCACATGTTCGTCAACTAGTGTAACTCTGTTCTATATCTATCCTCAGGCTTATCGATAACTATCCCTTGCATCGACTACCATGATCGTACCATTCTTCACCTTGAATGACGGAACAAAGATCCCTTCGGTTGGAATGGGGTGAGCGAGAGTATGGTAGGTATCAGCATCATACATACCTAATTTCCTCGGCTATCGTTCGAAGATGCTGGATGGGTGGTGTCGGCGGCGGCGAACGAGTGTACAATATGTGTATGGAGGCCCTGAAGGTTATCTTTTGCGTTCCCTATGCCCCTGGATTTGTTCTGATTCATGTCCTCGTGAAGTGTGGATATCGCCACTTTGACACGGTAAGCGCGGAGCATTTAATTGAGGTGGATGATTCACCGAATAATCGTATCTTAAGGCCGCTGGATATGGTTTGTCCTTGGCTCTAATGTGTTCCTTCAAATGAATATCTAAGCAAGAATTCAGCAAACGAAGAATGTGTTGGACGCGCAATCAAAGACGCAGGGATTCCGCGAAGTGAGATATATGTGACGACTAAACTAGGGTATAATATGGCCGCCCATCTCCAAGCATAAGGGGGTACCGATCTGCCTTTTTTTCCGAATTGCAGGAACGTTGATCATCACCGCGTGCGAGAGGCATTCGAGGACTCCTTACAAAAGTTGCAATGTGAATACATCGATCTCTACCTTCTACACTGGCCAATCGGTATGATTATTCCCCCGCATCGCTGGCAGAATACTGACATTCGGCTGGTTTCAGCGGTCGTAATGGTGATAATTTCTATTGTCCTCAATATTAACGTAGCTCGGACCTAAGCATTTCGATCTGTAGGTAAGGTTCTAGGTCCTGATGAACACCCCACTTTCGTCGAGACCTGGAAAGAAATGGAGAAACTCTTAGAGACAGGTACCCTGCACTGTGCATTGTTAAAATCACCGCTCTGACGGCCCTCCCCACTGGCAGGCAAAGTCAAGACAATCGGAGTCTCCAATTTCTCAATCAAGACGTTGGCGGAGCTTCTACCGCATTGTTCATCGTGCCTGCGACCAATCAAGTCGAACTGCACCCTTGTCTTCCTCAGAATGATCTCAAGGCATACTGCGAAGCCAAAAAAATACTATTGACCGGCTATTCCCCCTTGGCGAGTCTGGCTTTCCAGGGCCCAAGCCTAATGCACTAAGTTTGCTTCAGGGCGCTCCACCACATTCATGGAAGACCCCACGATCAACGCTCTCGCTGAAAAACTCAAGGTCACTCCTGCACAAATTGTCATTAGTTGGGCTGTCGAGCGAGGCACCATCGTTGTCCCTAAAAGCGAAGACAAAGGACGAATGGCTGCTAATATTGCGGTATGCGACGTTGAGGATACTTTTTTTGTCGTCCTGATTTACATTCGTGAACAAGCTCGTATCGCTCTCAAAAGAAGATATGAGGACGATCGATAGACTTCATCAAAAGGAGGGCATGCACAAATCTCTCCTGGTTTTCGACGACAAGAACGATGGCACAGTTTTTGGCTGGACATATGAAGAGCTAGGCTGGAATCTGGTCGTAGGCGGATTTGTGAAGTCGGATTGAGAAGCTAAGGATGTTGAGTAAGCTACACAATGTGTGTTATGTATGTTGAACGTGTACAATGAAATCAAAGTCCACAAGCTACTAGGATGCTGTGTAATAAGGACTTGAGGTAATAAAGATATGTGAGTATGAAATCAACCAGGAGGAAGATGTATGGGAATCATTAGTGCGTTATCATTATCATGCGTAAGGTCAGGTCGTTCGTGTCATGTTGTCATTAGGTCTGGATGTCTCCCCTGGAGGTCGCGGATTCCTCCTGCTGTCTTCACGAGGAGATGCGTAGTTCGATTGCGTATGGGAGGTGCCGACAGTTCCAGGGTAAGGGTCCCGCTGGTACGGAAGTTGTGCGAGAGGGTGAGGCAGGCTGGGCAACCGGGATGGATGCTCATCTACTCTAGGACGATCGCGACTGGAGGATGAAGGAATCAGAGTTGGGTATTTGGTAGCATCTGGGGCGCTGGAAAGCGAGGGCTGGGTAATATCGCTACTCATGTTCTCGACCGAGTAACCGGAACGGCGAAGGTCCTGTTCCTGGTAAAATGGGATGTTGTACTGTGACTGAGGGATCGTCTTGTCGAGCGGAGCAGGCATGCGGAGGTTTGCCCTTCCGCGTACCTCATGGGGGGGTGGGCGTTTCGATGATTGACCGGTATAGCTGTGTTGGGGCATCTGAGGTGGGCTAACATCTACCAACAAGGAGGAATGGCGACGCTGCCGAGAAGGCGATTCGGGTGAGTATATTTGCGCCGTTGACCTACGCAAGCCTGAGTGAGGTGATCTTGCAGGGGGAGCCGGATTCTGTGGAGGGCTCATCGGTTGAGACGTAGTGCCGCCAAAAATCTGCGTGAATTCCTCCGACAGCGGAGAGGTCACAACCCCGTCGGGTGTTGTGTCTAATGTCAATACGGGTCGCTGATCGAGTGTCCGATGATGAGCAGATTCGCGAACATGGGAGCCTTGGAACATAGGTACATCGGAAGGGGGTCTGTTGTGAGGTTCTCTGGGGTGGACAACTTCTGCAGCTAAAGCGGGCGGCAAATCGTACGGTGCATGCGCGCCATATTTGACTGAGGATTGAAGCGTGCTTCGTCGCTCGGGTATGGCACCTTGTCCTAGTATCTCTGGAGTCGTCGGTATCAAGCGACCTCTGGGCGTAGCCTTCGAAGGTGTGACTCCATCTGCGGATACAGAAGGCAAAGAACGTCCGCTGTCGCTGCCATGCGCATGATCAACGGACGACGCATTACTCGCACTGGGAGGGAAAACGCGGCCTAGCAGGCTGTCTGAGCGCCCAAGCGGCTGAGAGTACGACATTAGCGGGTTAAGATCAACGGGAAGTGTAGGATGGGAAGGTATTGGATTGCTGGAGCTTCGGGGCTTCTGTTGTCGAATTTGGTGAGAGCTGCGATGAGCGGTGAAGACGGAGAGAGGCGCCAAGGTGTCCAGATGTTCTTCTTGATGAATGATTCGTTGTTGTTGATCAGATCGCCGGCTTCGGTGAGAAGGGACAATAGGTTGCGGAGGGGGGTCGTCGAAATTATAGTCATACTCGACCAACAACCGCCGGTTGGCATCCATGTCCTGAGATCCCGGTATACGAGACTTCGATTTCTTCCGCTTCGACAGCTGAGATCTCAACCGTTGCTCGTCTTCAGGATCGGGGTCAGACTGCGAAACACGGCTGTACACACTTCGCCACCATGATCTTTGAGGCTTGTGGTTCGGCGTATCGTCAGTGTGAGCTGGACCGATGTGGCCACGACCTGGGATGTCTGTAAATGGGATGTTAGATATTGGAGACGGACAAAGGTTGGTATGGACGTACGGGACCCATACCCGCGCCGCGCAAGTTCTTTCTCTATCTGCACTTCGAGACCTTCGCTTTTTTCCCGTCTGTCATACCCCACTAAGCCCAGCCATTGCCTATCTTCCCTTCTCTCCAGTTGTGTACCAGAAGGCGCTGAAAGCTCCTTCTCAGCCATGTTCGCCTCGTTTTGTACATTCCCGCCCAAAAGCTTGCTTGCAGCCATATTCGATGGCCGGGGCCGTCCAAAGGCGCTCTCGTAGTGAGCAATCCGTCTCGCCCCCATGTCAGGAGTGGGTTCCCGCCCATGCATCTTGTCCCAGATGTAAACCCATCCGACGTATATTTCGCGAAATGTCTCTCGAAAGTCCAATGCATGTCCGAGGGATCGCCAACGAGGCGTCTGTGTCGGGGGTGGGGCTTTGGATCTGGGGTCGTGGTACGGCCGGTACGGCCGGTAGGAAAAGGCCCGGAGGTGCAGAAATGCGAATAACCTGACACCCGAGGGTCGGTCTCAATGGAAACAAGAGTATGATCAGCACTTACATCATTTCGAAAGTCTCTAGCAGCGCTGCCTGCACATGTCATCTTCAGCATCGCTTAATAAAGAAAAGTGCGCGAAACTCACGATACCAATATTGATGTCCTCCGCAGTCATATATGTGGTCTACAGGATGGATGAATATATATCATATGGATGAAGGAAGAAAACTTGCATCTTTGACGATACCGAACATGCTCAGAGCAGAGAGTAGCGTAGCCTGCCAGAAAGTCAAGAAAACTACGTAAACGTTAGCAGAGTACCTGGTGGGATGTATAGAACTTGCCGACTGCCTTAACTGAGAAGAGCTTCAGCAGAGGTTTCTGCGGGGCCAAATATATCGCGATGGGAACATAAACCTGGATCAAACAATACATGGCGACCGAAACGGATATTGACACGATGGCTGTGATCTAAGCGAAAGGACGGATTATGGCGAGGCACATCGACGAAAAACTGCATGACGCACATATATGTACCCCCATCTCGGACTGAAGGATCCGTCACAATATAGCCCTGCATAATTCAACGAAACTGCGGCGAGGGTAGTGCTATAGGAGGAGTTCCAGCATCCAATGAAGATACAAAAAGCTGCAACTCACAGCGGTCGGATGACACAGTATTGAAGGACACCCCATTTCATCATTTGGAGAAAATATAACCCGTCCTGTGCGCCGACATGAGCGGGGCCGATGGGATGTTATCAGAAACGCACAGCTGGCTTAGCTTTGATGAAGCCGAGAGGAAACACCCATTTCTTGGGCTCTTCGCCTTTCGCGAGAGCTTCAGCGTCAGCTGCACGAGACAGGCCGACCTTGAGGAATATCGCCTTCTGATCCTCTTGGTTGGGAGACAGATACGTCAGAAGGAGATAGAAAAAGGCTGTCAACACGGTAGATTCGTAGGCATCGCGGATGAGAAGTAGTGGAGTGGAATGGCTCTGAAAATATGTTGTCAGGTTAATCCTCGTCCCAAGAGGTCGGAGCATGTACCCAAAACAGATATGAAGCAAGACTGATCGTGGCGTAGATGGGCACCATGAACAGTAGGCGGACTATATCTGTAAAACGTCTTAAGACTGTGATGAAGGCTAAGGGGTAGATTTGGTCGACTTACATCGCTGTTCTCGTTTCTGGAAACCAGGGTCCGCTTGAGAAATTTGAAAGGAAGGGTGAGCAGCACGTACGTTTGTGTACCATCGCAGATGCTTGTTTACCAGCCAGAAGCTGGTGATGATCGCAGTGACAGTGAAAAAGCCGGCGACGATCCAGCCGACCTGAAAGGTGGGATAAGGACTGAAGAGCTTTCAGTTCAAGCTATCTGACATACATGGTGTGCTGAATTCAATGAGATTAGACGCGAATAAGGCACTTATGATATGACCTCGCACCTTGGAATACAAGATTACCATTCTGTAACAAGGATGGCGAGCTAGCTGCAGACTCTACTGCACAGGTGGAGTTTCCCATGGCGTTAGTATACTCGAAAACGCCGAGAACGTATCGTAAATTTGATGTGGTATGCTCAGAATCGTAAGCAGGAAAGTCGTTAGGGTCGTAAGAGGTCGAAAGGCGGGGACGTCGAGGGGTTTATAGCAGTATAAAAGGTAGGTATATGGCGCTGGGTATGCTTGAAGCACGAGGGCCACCTCCGAGGCTGCTGTCGACGTCCTCCTGCGCTCACCCAGATGGGTGTACTAAGGCGGGAAAAGCTTGGCGAGCCTGAAGTAATGATGCCCGATTAGGCGGTTGGGTGACAATCACATAGTCACAGCCTCCAGCGTCACGGTTTCGCTCTGACCTCGCTCGAATAAGTACCTTGTACAAGCCTCAGTTTTATGAAGGCGGAGCGTATGCAACTGAATCATGCGCTGCGGCGGCTCTCCACAATTCCTTCGGCCTTCCTCTTCCCTCTGCTCCAAGCAGCGGCCCGTTATCGCGGCATCAAGCCATTTGGTGGGAGCATTCAATGCGTATGGGGATTTATCATTTTCTTGAAGCTTCAAGAGATTCAAAAAAGATTACACATAAGCTCCTCCCTTCCAGATAATCGCGCGCGGTTTTTTTTTGTGTCTGTTCTGGTCTTTTCCTCGGGCGTCTACTGCCAAACATGCCGGCAAGTTTCGCCGTTTGCCATCGAGAAGAGCTCTGTCAGAGCCCATGTGATGAGTGCGCGCCTTCTGCTACCTACGTTCTCCTCTATCTTCTTTTCTATGGCGCATGTAAAAAATCTAATTTTGCTCACTCATGCCTATAAAACTCATGTCTGGCTGCATCCCCACCAAACTGATCGCTCACAATGAGGCGCTTCGTCTTTTCACTTGCTCTTCTTACCTCTTATGCTCTCAATGGCGTTTCATCCTTGGGTGGAGCGATGCCTGGTCTGGAAGATGCCATGGATATCCAGCGTGAACAGCTTGAACGAATGCACGACTTTCTCGGCCCCACGAGCGAGCCCGCTTCTACTACTAAGCGGCAGGAATCGACCATCACGTTTCGCAATCCTGCCGCAGAAAAATTCTTCGTAGACGGCACCAAGATCCCAGACGGTAATGATATACTGTTTCTTCTACAACTTGGTATAATCATGACGTATTTAGTTCATTTTGACGCTGGACCCTCATGGTCAGGTTTGATGCCAATCTCTGGCCACCCAAATGAAACCCGCAAACTTTTCTTCTGGTACCTTCAACAAGCAGAAATACAAATGAACCCGCTAACATTCTGTAAAGGTTCTGGCCAACAAACAACGCATCCAACACTAAAGATCTATTATTCTGGACTAATGGTATGGCCATATCTATTCGATAGCATTGGTTTGCCTCCTACACTTCTTACAGGTGGTCCAGGCTGTAGCAGTTTGGAGGGTTTCCTCCAAGAAAATGGCCCCATCTGTAGGTCCCTCTCGAAATAACTTTACTACTGAACTCACACCTCAAACAAGCCTGGTCATGGGGCCAGGCCGCCCCAACTCCGAATCAGTGGTCGTGGACCAACCTTTCCAACGTTTTGTGGGTGAGTATATCGGCCACCATTTTTTATTTCAACTAACTTCTCAAATGCAGGTTGAGCAACCTGTTGGGGTATATATTCCGTTTCTCTCGGACCCAGATCATACCCTGAACTTTTCCCATAGACTGGATTCAGTCAAGGCACTCCCAACATCACCAACGACGATCAGCTGGCAGAAGAGCTTATGGGTTTCTTTGAACAGTTCCTAGAGGTCTTCTCGGAACTCAAGGGAAACAATTTTTGGCTGTCGGGCGAAAGTGTGAGCGTCCTTGTTTCCTATCTGTCGCAAATCTGACCGTCTGTTAGTATGCTGGTTTCTGTGCGTATATCGCTGTTTTCCGTCCCATCAGTAAAGCCCATATATCCCAGATGTTCCTTACATCGCCAATTGGATATACGAGCATCCCGGCCTAGATCTGAACCTGAAAGGCATCTGGATCGCCGACCCGTCCTTGTCGTACGGTGTTGTTCAGCAAGAAATTCCTGCTCTTCGCTTTGCACAGGTAAGGATCTGATACATCCTCGGCCGACCTTATCTGACGCTCCATTAGGCGAATCAGAACCTCTTTCCGTTCAACAGTTCATTTTGGGCCACCCTGCAAAACATCTCCGATACCTGCGGATACACGGACTATCTCGAAAAGTTTGTCACGTACCCACCAGCAGGGCAACTCCCGCTTCCCGCGGCGACCAACGGAACCTTCTCCGTAACACCAAACTGCCGAATTCACAGTCCCATCCAGCGCGCCATTGGAGTGTCTGTATCTATTCCCTTCTCTCGTTTGGTAATAATCTTATTGCGTCATTAGTCTCAATCCCGTGTTCGATGTCTATCGGTGATCAGTGCCATTCTCCTGATATCTAGTATGTACTCATGCCGAGACAACAGTGTTTCCGACACTTGGCCAAACCTTTGTACGTGCCTTCACAACATGCATATTATGCGCCATCGGAGATTGAAAAAAAAATACACAGGGAGCGTCCTCGGATTCCCTCGCTCTACACAAGAATTCATTTATTTCAATCGGTAAGACTCAAGAGACGTGTTAGGCCCATCTTGACTCACTCATTTTTCTTCTTAATAGTACCGACGTAAGCAGATTTGTCGTTTTCCTACGCATACGTTAAGGCGGTGGTGTGCAGGTTCAAAATGCGATTCACGCACCCCACATTGTATGGCAGAGTTGTGCTTCTCGAAGCGTCTACCTTCCAGGAGGAGACCAGAGTATTCCATCGACTTTGAGCGTCCTTCCGAACGTCATCGAAAAGTCGGAGCGAGTTGTGATCGTTCATGGGCTTGCGGTACGTGGTGAATGCATCCTTGGAATTGAGTTCACTGACTGGCCTCTTTAGGATTTTATCCTCGTAGCGGAAGGTATTTTCAATCTCCTCGGGTACTGGCAGCCAAGTATTGATCCAGATTTCAAGGCACGCGTATTGCGATTCAGTGGGCGATCTTACCAATCACCTTGAAAAAGCCAACTCACGCTGCACAGGAACATGACATGGAACGGCGCACAAGGATTCCAGACGCCGATTGAGTCAGAGACTTTCACCGTTAAAAACATGGGCGTCTATGGGAATGAACATACAGAACGCAACCTCACTTGTACGCCTCATTCTGCATTTATCGACCCTCGGGTTTACTCACAGCTTCACCATTAGATGTGGAGTTCTATTTCAGGTAAAAGGATGTTGACCATGGCCATTCTTCACTCTCCTTGACTCGTTTCGTTTTTTTCTTCTCCAGTGGGCACATGACACCCCAATTCGTTCCATGGGCATCTTTCTCTACCCTGAGCTACCTCCTCGGAAAACAGGTTAGTTTCTTGAGCACGACTCGCTACTATTCTTACGGCCAACAGGACTCTCCGTCGTCCGGGTGAATGGATTTCTTGGAAAGCGGTGGTTGCTGTAAGTTTAAAGTTGCTGTCAGTATTAAATGTCAACTTTGGACGCGGAGTTGAGCAGATATGTACTGTGTAGGGCGGAGATGACTGCTCGGTGTACCGGTATTTTGTAAATGTATACATAGCTGATGAGTACCTCGGCCGCGGACTGATAACCGCAGTATTCCGGGGAGTTGCATTATCCTGTCGCGTCAGCGCGCTGATCGGTGGAGGTCATGTGACGACCTCATAATTTGGCAGCCTGGCTGGCTTAAGGTTGGTCGGGAACTCTGTCCCTATCAGCTACTAGGGCATATAAGAAGCCCACAGAAAAGGCGGCCACCGAGCATCTCCCAACAATGGCTGCGACCTCTCTACCCGCGCATCTTACTGGGCAGCTCGATGTCCTCATGATCGACAACTTCGACTCGTTCACCTGGAATCTCTACCAGCAGATCTGCCTTCTTGGTGCAGACGTTACCGTCATCCGCAACGACGCTATTCCGGTTTCGCTGCTCCCCAAACTTCAGATCAGGTCGCTGATCATTTCCCCTGGACCTGGACACCCGCAAACCGACTCCGGGATTTCGAGGGCTGCCATCGAATACTTTCAGGGCAAGGTCCCAGTGCTCGGGGTGTGTATGGGTCTGGAGTGTCTAGTAGACCTTCATGGGGGCCAGATTGGGTGAGCGGAGAACCGTCAACTCTGTTCAGACTTGAGGTTGACCTTCTATTAGCTATGCTGGTGAGATTAAGCATGGAAAAGTCAGTCGTGTGCGACATGACAATCGTGGGTGCTTCAAGGATATCCCTCAAGGAATTAAATCGACTCGATACCACTCACTCAGTGCGTCGACGACGACGCTCCCCCCCGACCTCGCCATTACAGCTCTGAGTGAGGAATCTGGAGTCATCATGGGCGTTCGACACCGCAAATACACCGTCGAAGCAGTTCAATATCACCCTGAGAGTATCCTCTCTGAGGGTGGTGACGAACTCATTCGGAACTTCTTGACCTTGAACGGGGGCACCTGGGAAGAAAATCCTGAGTCCAAAGTGCTTGATGTTTCCCTTCCACCCTTCCCTTTGGAAGTCCTTCCTACCGGTATAGCAGTCAACTCTGCCAACGCTGCGAAAATCCCCTCTATCCTCGACAAAATCTACGCACAACGTCTCGCAGACGTCGCCACTGCACAAAAGACGCCAGGGACCACCTTGGCCGACCTTGAGACCCTTTTGTCCCTCAATATCGCCCCTCCTCTTATTCCCTTCCCCTCGCGACTACGAGAAAATTCATCTGGCCACCCGTCACTACTCGCGGAAATCAAACGTGCTTCGCCTTCCAAAGGCCCTATCTCATTGTCCACTTCCCCCGCTTCGCAAGCCCTAACTTATGCCCTCGCTGGCGCCCATACCATCTCTGTCCTGACCGAACCCAAGTGGTTCCTTGGGACTCTGCAAGATATGCTGCACGCCCGTCTCAGTGTTGCGAACTTGCCCAACAGACCGGCAATCCTTCGCAAGGACTTCATCCTCAGCAGGTATCAGATATTAGAGTCCCGCATCTGGGGTGCAGACACAATCCTCCTAATTGTCAGCATGCTTCCAGAACCACTTCTCCGCTCTCTCTACGCTTACAGTCTCGAACTCGGGATGGAGCCTTTGGTCGAAGTGAACAACGCCAAAGAAATGGAACTGGCTCTTTCCCTCCCAGCCAAGGTCATTGGCGTTAATAACCGCAATCTCCACGACTTCAACGTGGACATGGGAACCACTAGCCGATTGAGCGAGATGGTGAAAGACAAGGACGTGTTGCTGTGCGCACTGAGCGGGATATCAAGTGCCCAAGATGTAGACAAGTACGCGGCTGAAGGTGTTGGTGCTGTTCTCATCGGAGAAAGCCTGATGCGGGCCAAGGACACCTCTGCTTTCATTCGCCAGCTCCTGACCCTGCCTGAGCCTACCTCGACCACACCGGATTGGCAGGGCGAGTCGCCACTCATCAAGATATGTGGCATTCGCACCAAGGACGAGGCGTTGAACGTCGCGCAAGCCGGTGCGGACATGCTGGGTCTCATGTTCGTCGAGACTTCGAAGCGATTTGTTGATCTTGAGACGGCGAAGGAGATCTCCGAGACGATTCGTGCCCTCCGTTTCTCAACATTGTCGCCCTCTCCTTCGATAGAGGAGACAGTAAATGCGCCTTGGTTCACTACGCACGCGACTCGTCTTTCCTCGGCACCTTCTCGTCCGTTGGTGGTCGGTGTATTCCAGAACGCACCCCTTTCGACTATCCTCCACGCTGTTTCTTACGCGCAGCTCGATGTCGTTCAACTGCATGGCTCAGAACCCATCGATTGGGCACGACAGATCCCAGTACCCGTCATCCGGGCCTTCCACATCGGCAATGGCACCGGTGTTGATGGTGTCACGAGGGGCGGGGCCCATCAATTCATTTTGTTGGACAGCGTCAGAGACGATGGTAGCGGCGTCAGCGGCGGAACTGGGAAAGTCGTCGATTGGGAGTTCGCAAAGAGCGTCGTCGATGCTGGGGAGATTGTAGTGGATGGTGGAGCGTCGTACAAACGTGCTGCCCATGCCGCCGTTGACGTCGCGCCCGCCGAGACGGCTGCAGTGGAAACGGAGAGTTCTGCGGCTGGCACTCCTGTCGATGCTGCCAGTCCCAGTCCCGTCGTTAATGGAGCAACCAACGGTCATGCTGCTAGTCCCATCGCTGCTGGTGCTCGTTCAAAGTATCCTCTCCCTATCATTCTCGCTGGCGGCTTGACAGCCAACAATGTCGCTGCTGCTATCGTGGAGGTACGGCCATGGGCGGTGGACGTGAGTGGAGGCGTCGAAGCTGCCGATGGTAAAGCGAAAGACATGAATGCGGTTCGCGCTTTCATTGCGAGCGTTCGAAATCCCGCTGTAGCAGCGAAGGAGGTGGCGGAAGTCGATGACTCAGCGGTCGTTGCAGAATAGTCAGATATCATTATTATTGTATGTAGATTAACCTCCAAAGCCACTCATTTTTGGAATCAGGAATGTTTCGTCGGTTGTATCCTAGGTCTCACGATAATTTGTTGTACAACCCAGTGCAAATTCACGTAGCTAACTCGAATACAGTATTTTATATTAGGAGGTATATCATCTGTGCTTCAGTACACATACAACGCCGCCTTTAACCTCTCATTCCACCACCTAAGTGGGTTCCAGCAAGTTCCCGCTCAAGTTCCTCGCTGGGGTCATCCATGGTGGGAGTCGCCGGGCGAGGAGCGTTGGGCGCGGTATATCCGGACGTTGTGCCGTGGAATGGCCCGTGCTCCTGCATGGGAGAGTTGAGAATTTCATCCCGCGATGGAATGGGAAGGCTGCGCCACAGTCGCAATGATTAACTATAGGGGTAAATTTCATTCCACTAGAGACGCACCTGTCCTGACGACGGATTTGACCGGCAGCTCTTGCCTGCGCACGGACCTCGGTGCGGAACGAATTCACTTCGTCGACGATCAACTTTTTCATGCCTTCGATGCTATCTTCCTCTTCGAAACCAAAATCGAATTTCTACCAGCGCCTGATCAGTATGTGTTCTTGTATTCCCTGGAAATGATATGCTCACAGATTCGCATACCGGCTCATCCGCAGGGTCGTGCCATACTTGGAGGTAGGGATGCGCTAAGGCTTGCTCACAGCTGATACGCTTGGCGGGATCGAAACACAACATTTGGGAGAGAAGATCGATGGCAAGGGGGTTAGCATGAGGGAAGAGGGTTGAGAACGGCACCCGTGGTTTGATCGGCAAGGATCGGATGTAGTCTTGGGCCTAAGAAACTTAGGGGATTAGCAACTTGTCAACAACGTGCGTTCGAACATACGCGAGGAGAACCGACACGACGAAGGGTGTCTTCCGATGGTGTCCCGAGATAATGGAGGATCTGATTGAGTTGATCCACATAGCTACAGAGCAAGTCAATGAAGTCCAGGGAGACGATGGTAAGATACATACTCTCGGCCCTTAAAGATGGGCTTGCCGCCCAAAAGTTCAGCCAAAATACAACCGACGGACCAAACATCGATGGCTGTGGTCTACGAAGTATTGTTAGAGCCCAATTCACGGATACAAAAAATACACACGTAGTTGGCGAAACTCAGCATGATTTCAGGAGCTCTGTACCACCTAGTGGCTACATACTCTGTCATGAAACCCTGGTTTCCGGCCGCCTTTGAGGTTCCGCCGCCCGGGGTGTATCCTCTCGCCAGTCCGAAGTCACAGATCTTGAGTTCACAGTCCGCATTGACCAGGAGATTTCCCGGCTTGAGATCCCGGTGCAGAACATTGGCGGAGTGGATGTATTTCAAACCACACAGGGTTTGGTACAGGAAAGATTGAAAGTGTGCATCGGTGAGGGGCTGTCCAGAGCGAATCTAGGAAGGCCGGTGAGCTTTCGACGTGCACCGCAATCGAATGATGGCATACGATGGCATGAAGGTCGGCCTCCATGAGTTCTTCCTGGAATGCGATGAGAGTTGCTACTTTTGAAGACGACCGCTACACACATAGAGATAAACTTCGTCGAAATTGCCATTGGGCTGCACCACGATGTCCATATCGTACAAGCATGTAATCTGGGAACCTAATTAGTAAGGACATACGGTTTAGTGGGAGGCCAAACGTTTTTATGGCCACGGAAATGGTGCAGTAGGCTTCACGATGTTCTCAGTGGCAATCAGAGTAAGGTCGACAAAGGCGTACCGAATTTCTCTCAGACATCTTTTGGTAAGGATACGCTGCGGGGACCGGATAAGCTATTGAACAGAAATGTTGCCGTTCACAAGCACACCTTGGTATTAATGTTCGTGATTTTCTTGATAGCGCAACCCTCACCAGATCGGCGGTGTCTCGCAGCCACGACACATCCGTAAGCGCCCTGCCGAGTTCCTTAACGAACTGGTACTCAGAGTCGACCACGAAATTAGAATTGAGAGCGGTGAAGCTATGTCTCTGCATGACTGGGAGGAAAAAGGAGGGATGGGGAATCAGAGGATGCGATGACTATGTACACCAGATGTACACCAGATATATAAGTACTGATTCAAGGATCGTCAAACACTATCAAAAGCTGATCAACAAACATGATCCATACTCTATAAACCTCAAGTTATGCCCTAACTGTCTGACACGATGCCTACACTGCTGCTGCTCCACGTTGCTGAGCTGTGTACGCGCATCAAACCCGATGTAACTCCAGTACTCCTCCTGGGGCACCATGGCAACCCGCGTTTCGGCTCTCAAGTTTAACCAACGTTGTCCCGAGTCTACATTTGCTGTGCGACCGCTCCTTCCAACCCCCTCGAATCCGGTCTCTGATCGGCATTATGCATCGCTCCAAAAATGCATCGGGCTTAACGGCCACGCCCCATCACAGTCCCGGCTTCGGCGATGTCCCGCTGTGTACATCCTTGATATATAAGGCGGCTCGGCGCACACTCACTTGCATTCTCCTTCTTCCACATCTTCATGGGTGCTAAATACCTTTGTTGCTTGCCTTTGCGTCTTGGCGTTTTGGTCATTTCCCTTCTTCAGTTCCTTGTCAGTGCCTTTGCCTCGGCCATTCTCATCTACGCCCTTGTTCTCGACGCTCAAGGTCCTTGTTTGTTTCTCACTATGTTCAAAAATTATCTCACAATTTCCAGATAAGAATGAAACTACCAAAATTCCATCTCGGACTAGAACTATCGCTATCATCCTTGCCGCGGTTTACGGTCTCGTTGCCGTCATCTCCTTCACCGGGTTAGTGCATCCATTCCCGTTACTCAGTGAAATCGAGTGTTGAAATCTCCTTCGACAGTTTCGTCGGAGCCATCAGGAAGAAAGAGTCTTATGTCGGGGCCTTCTCCAACCTCCTCCGATTCTTTTTAGGCCTTCAAATTGCCGTCGTCACCTCCTATTTCGTTTTCTACTTTATCGACAAGAATAGGTTCAGAAAACTTTGCATCGGAGATTCAACAGACCAAAAAATCATCGACGCCTGCGACTCGCCCAGTAAACTTTCACTGTGGATCCTAATCGTATCAGCGATTGTGCCTATCCTTTTCCAAGCATGTGAGCTTGTGTCCTTGCCTAACTAGCGTCTCTTTCTCACATGCATCTAGACGGAGTCTACATCGTTGCCTCCTACGTACAGCAACTGCACAGACAAACCTTCCTGCGGGAAGAGACTTTTGGCATCAAGGGGCCAGACTATGTCCCCGTGGGCGAGGAAGCGCATCCATTAACACATCAAGCGGGCTACCCTTACGCGGACAACGCCCATTCATATGGGCCCGGGCAATATGGTCACGGTGGAGCGGTTTGACTTGTTTCTGCGGTAGTTTTCACCCATACATTCATGACCGGAGCAACGTTTGTTCAACATTATATTATACTCACCATCTCATGTATTAGTAGTATGTGCAAATGTCCACCGATGAATGATAGATACAGACTCGACTCCGTGTTTTTGGGGAAAAAACCTTGCTGCCAGCGGTTTGCACATGCGATCGGAAAGACTACCGGACTTGCATGACAGAAATTGGAATGTGTGAGCTATGGTCGAACCGAACCGTCAAAGCCACGTAGTAGCAGCCCAACGAAGAGCTAGATACGGCAGGTAATGGAGTATAACGCCGCTTGCCGTCCTGCCAACCCTGCACCCGAGTCGACGCCGAGGCGGACTCGGACACAAAAGACCAACAGAGCGACAGCGCTGATTCTAGTGAGCATCTCAAGAGACGCCTGCCTCCGTTAACTTGATGAACGTCACCTGGCGAGTAAACGCCAGCGTACGAGACTAACGCTTCGGACAGTTGAACGGACACTTAAAGAACTAGTAAAAAAAACTTGGGCTTTATATATCCAGGCCGTGAGAATTTGATGGTGTATGCCATGTCACTGATCGCTGTAACACACGTCACGCACGCGTCGCGTTCCACGCTAAGCCTTCTCTCACAAGGTGAATCTGGGTCCTTGAAGTATCTATGTCTCGCCTGTCGCGTGCCAATCTCAAGGGAAGAGAGTCGCTATTCGCCGGTGGCCCAGATCTCTATCGAGGGACATCCAAGCGATCTGCCCGCCTAGCCTGGAAGAATGTGTCCTGTTAATGGAGGACTGCTGTGAAGAAGTAAGGTCGTTCGCCGCCTGGCCAAAACCACAGCCTCAAAAAATTCCAGGCATACGAGGCCCAAATGCTCCTACATAATGGGACCCAGGATCTGCCACGCATGAATCAAGTCTTAAAGAGTCAGAGGGTAATCACCTATGCGAGTGGCCTCTATGGAATTGATGCGAACGTCTTCAGGTATTTCTGCTCGTCGGAGGCGAAACTGTTCGGAAATACAAATCTGAACTCACTGACGAAATTGAGCCTGCCATCAACGAGCTCATTGAACTTGCTGAACAGGGACTGAAATCCCTGCAGAAGAAGGAGGCTATATTGCAGATCAAGGTACGAACCTCAAATGAAGGATTGATTGCACATGGACGTCACATTGGCTAACAGGCTGACACTGCACAATCGAGGACGGCTCGCCCGACTGCCGGTGCTCCAGCCTCACAAAAGATGGAGGCCCGGCGATTACAACTTCTCACCAAACAAAGAGAGGCTTTGGAGAGCGAGATCCAGGCGCTAGAAGATGAGGTGAATGCGATGGTGAGTGCGAAACGTGCCGATCTACGATCGATGCTAAATCTGCACGGAAGGAGCGTCAGATGGTAGAACCTTGAATTTAGAGGCACACGACCTCGAAGTATGTATACTGTAGCTCCTTGTATTGTGCATTTTCTACGTCGCCCAGAAAGTCGACCTCCCACACGACAGTCAGGATTCAGCTTGCAAGATAATGAGCTTGTAGCTCAACCCTCATATTCCTCATGCTCAGGTGCGCGTGGCGTTCCGTTTCGCAGCGCTAGCGAAATTGCACGTATTTATTGTCCTGCGTCTATCGTGGCATTGTCTGGGGCCGGATGTGCTGCAAACTTGGATCCGAATCGCTACTCCCCTGTTTACTCGCTGAATCGAGACTAGAAGACGGTGTCAGGTTGGTTTCGTCAAGTCTTAAGCAGTCCGGAAACTGTACTTGTCGCGAACTGAGGTGTCGAAATTCACTCTAGTAAGAACTGCGCGTGCTATTAAATTAGTATATACACATCTACAAGTATGTTCGCTGTGTCCGAAATTATTATTCGCTTCACCATACCAGGTATTCCCCATACATATTCGGATTTTCTCCGCGTATATACCCCTCAAACGTCCGCTTCAGGACAGTTGACCAATCTAGATCCCGCCGGTCCTCCACGTCGTCGTCAAATTCTGTGTTATTTTGGATATTAGGCCCCAGATCTGGCCAATCCCGCGCTGGGTCCACAGCCAACCACCTTTCGACAGGTGCTATTAGTGCGTATTCATCCAATCCAGTGCTGGACTGCGTACCAGGAATTGTGGAAATGGTAAGAGTACGCGCCCTTGAAGAACCCGTCAAAGCCTAGAGCTTGAGGGGCTCCACTGTCGACTAACGGAGTGACAAAAAACTCCGCAAACCTACAGGATGGATGGTGAGAGAGAACCATCGACACGACATCGCAGGAACGCACGCCGTGAAAAATGGCTGCGGAGGTCGTTCGCGTTGATACCCTTCCATATTCAGCCATGCACCTTAAGAAACGCGTTAGCATAGTATCACGAATTGGCTTCGGAACGCACCGTCAAAGACTGCGTCAGGAATCCTCGTCATGAGGTGATCCAAGGAGGCTTCTTTTAAATATTTGGTGATTTCGAACGGGTGGAAATCGAATCCGTTCTTCACCGCTGAACGTAAAATGAAGTGCCCCAGCGCGGAACCCTTGCGGAGCCGCAGGACAGCGGTATTGTATTTGTCGTGGAACGACCATCGGTAACTGAAGGCCCCTTTCCAGCCCCACATCTCTTCCCAATCGCGTAGGAAGAGCGTGTCCGCATCCACGTAGATCCCGCCATGCCTGCTCAAGTCAATGCACTGCTCCGTCGAGAAGGCTGAGCGGCATACCTATGGCAGAGAATGAAACGTGCCATGTCAGACATGATGACAGACAGTTTATCGTATAAATCTGGAGAGGAGGAGCCGGTGCGATTGGCTAAATCATTCTCTGCGCCAGGACGTTTGTCGTCTACTCCCAGGGCGATAACATGACCGCCCGACTTGAACAAGGTGTCCGTCTTGCGCCAGTCATCCTTGATTTCTGGAATACTGTCCAATTGTTCGGGAGTATTCCAGAGCTTGAAGTGGATGAGATGTTTGAAGCGCGGGTGCAAAAATGGCGACGCCCAGGGATTTGTTTTCAGCTGCTCGAATAGGTCCTGCGTTGCCGAGCCCGAGACCACGGAAGCCGGCCCTGGGTTTATCCATATCCACAGCATTGGAGCACACGCAGTTGCAGCCTCTTGGTCGGCGAGATGTAGGCCCGTATTTTGAGTAAACAGGAAACTCAAAATGGCGAGATGGGGCTTGTCCGTGAATGGCCCCGTCCAATACATGTGGAACAAGCGTGGGTCATCGGGGTCGCAAAGGGTATTGAGGGAGGAATGGAGGCGATACTGGGCAGGGGGAGGCAAGACGATCGGAGGTTCCCATGCGGCGTGGCGACTTTTTGTGAATCCTTCGTCGAGGTATGCTTCATGTTCGCTTCGTATTATCCCTTTGCGCCCAGGAACCGCCTCTACTGGAGGTGGACTCGGTGGGAGGGGGTCGGGTTCCTCGGTATATATGTACTTCCAATCGTCCATTTTACCTCGCCTGACGCGATTACCATTGTCCAAACCGCCACCAACTCTAAGGACTTCCAAACTAAGGGATTGAGTCAAAGCCACGACAGAGGACAGGAATGGATCATCATACCAGTCTCTGACATACTATAATTGAACAAAGATTAAAAATCATACGGACAAGGTGGAACAAGCTACAAACCTTTCCCTCACCAAAATCGCAGTGTTCTGTGATGATGTCCAAATCAGCCACGCTTCCAGGAAATGGCCGTGGGGGATATGCGACATTGGGAGGGTGACTCTGAATATCCAAGTAGACGCGGCTTGGCCCAACGCCATTTGTCGTAGTTTTAAAACGACTGGCGGCAGCCTTGCGTGGGGGAAGAGCAGGATTATCGGGTATAGATTTCAAGCCCAGCTTTTGGGGGACTTACCTTGTCTTCAGCGTCTTACTACGAAGAGACAAAGGGCACTCACTGCTCAGACGACTCGGATAATGTCCACTGGCGATCTCCCAACGCCATATCCTTCCAAGGTCCTCCCGTTTGAATACAAGTGTTGGAGGGTCGCCTCCGGGCCACGTCTTCTGGGGAGAGCCAAACCGTCTCACGAGGGCAAACAATATGAATCCCAGACCCAGGAATACAAGAAACAGAACGAGAGCCCCTCTCAACCGCCCGAAACGCGTAACAGCAGCACGGTGGGCTGACGTGACGCTCGGGAAGACGATGTGGAATTTGAGGCCACACAAGGAGACGGGGACGCGAACCCATATGTGTATCGGTTTTTTGTGGTACTTGTCCTCGGGTGGGTAGTACTTTGGGAGCATGCCGCTCGTCAATGGACGGCCATTCTGGTACGGGCGCAGGTGGGGTGCAGAGGGCATCATCATGGTATCAAGAGAACATGCTAGGCGGTGTACGTGAGTCCCATCGGCGCCGAGAGCGGCGGACGGTGCAGGTCTGTGCGTTGGGATCCCTTGCCAACAAAATCTGATGCCTCACGTAATCACTTGGCAATGCACGCTGATTCGGATGTCAACAAGTTGTGATATAACACTAGAAGAGCTTGTCCTATATACCGAACGAGCAGGCCCTATGCGCGGTTTCTCTCTCTTCTATGATGACTGCGGCCACGCATACACGCTTGATGTCGCTGGATGTCAGCAATGACCTCAGATCTCATTCGTTTGGCAGCACAGAACACCAGGTACAATGTACACGAGTGGGATGGTCCATGGGCTCCTCATTCGTCAAGACAAACCAGCAGAGACGGCGGGAAACTAATGCAAGGTAGAAAGAGCGAACAATGTTGAAAAATAATAATTGTTCCCAAATAATACATGTATGGCGTGGATACAAACCTAAGTTTCCAGGTTCAAATCAGTAGGTGGAAAGGAGGAAGAGGCCGGCGTCAAACGGCTCAAAGAGGCTGTTCAATATCGAACTCCCGGGGACCATGGAGCTGGCCGGAAACTCCGAAGTCCATTACACCGAAGCGGCTTTGGCAGTGCGGCCCAGCAGTTAGCGACACTTGGGGCTTGGAGCTTTACAAAGTAGTCTATCCGGGATCGAACTCGCCGCCGTCGTTGAAGCTCGTTGGAGCGAGAGCAAGAGGAGAGAACAAGTAGGCGTTGCCAAACATCAACAACGCCCTAACGACTACACTATTTCTGCTTTCTGTTCCTCATCTTCCGCCGTAATGAGCGACGACTTTCTACGTCTTGTAACACAGGCGAACCCAGCTGCACGGCAGTATCAACCCGCTAATGGCTACCCCCCTTCTTCGGCTTCCACCCCATATGCAGCCCATTCCCCGCAGCATATGGATCCTTTTTTTGACGACGACGACGATAACGTGCCAGATTCGGCCTTTGGAAGGCCAAATATTGGTCCTATGGACTCTCAGGCCAGCGGCCTACCTCTAACTCGTCACGCAGTACCACCTGCTGGTTCAGGTCCGTCGAAAGTTAGCGGCGAGGGTATCCCACAAGGCTGGAACTTTGACGATGATGATTTTCGACCCGCGAATGAACCCACATTTGCAGGCTCCAGTTCATTCACAGGTTTGCCAAACTCCAAGTCGGAGAAAGTGACCGCACCTTCCCGAAAACGCAAGTGGAAATGGCCATGGCAGAAGGATAAAGTCCTGACCGGCGATCGAATCATTGCTCTTAACAATGCCCCCGCCAATATCGAATACGCCTCGAACTTTGTGTCTACGAGCAAGTATAATCTTGCGACTTTCGTTCCGAAGTTCTTGACTGGTACGCCGTGCGATTCTAGGTTGATGTCGCAGCCCTAATATTCCACTAGAACAATTCTCCAGATATGCCAACTTGTTCTTCCTCTTCACTGCCTGCATACAACAAGTTCCTGACGTATCGCCGACTCAAAAGTATACTACTATTGTTCCCTTGGGTGTTGTGTTTCTTGCTTCTGCGTTCAAGGAGGTGCAGGAGGATCTGGTTAGTTGCATTCGACTTGTGTAGCTGCCAATTCTGATTTCCTCCCAGAAACGACATCAATCGGATTCTGAATTGAATGCCAGTCTGGCCAAAGTGTTGACTCCCGAATCTACGTTTGTTGAGAGGAAGTGGAAAGACATCCGAGTAGGCGACGTTGTCCGCCTTGAAAGCAACGATTTCATCCCGGCCGATATGGTTCTCATCAGCTCCAGCGAACCGGAGGGACTGTGTTATATTGAGACGTCCAATCTTGACGGGTAAGAAACAGTCTCATAAATGTGCTCCAGTTGACTAAACACATATTCCCCAGAGAAACCAATCTCAAAATCAAGCAGGCATCCACCCATACATCCACCCTCACGGCCCCGTCGCTCGTGAACACGCTCCGCGGATCACTCCGTTCTGAACAGCCCAATAACTCTCTCTACACCTTCGAAGGAACACTCGACCTCATGACAAGTAGCGGTCTTCCGAAGCAGGTGCCATTAGGCCCGGACCAGATCCTCCTGCGCGGGGCTCAAATACGGAACACGCCCTGGGTCTATGGTCTAACTGTATTCACTGGACACGAAACCAAGCTCATGCGAAATGCCACGTAAGCCACAACAATCATTTTGGGGATGTGACGTTCAAATTCAATCAGTGCTGCACCAATCAAGAGGACAGCTGTGGAGCGGCAGGTGAATGTGCAGATCGTATTCTTGTTCATTCTGCTGTTGGCGCTTTCCATCGGATCTTCCATTGGAGGCAGTATTCGAGCATGGTTCTTTGCCACTCAGCAATGGTATCTTTTCGAGTCGACGTCGGTTGCCGGCCGAGGTGAGTGACCAATGTGCCATATACCCTGTATCGTTGTTTACTATCTCTTCCTTGCAGCCAAGAGCTTCATCGAAGGTCTGCCATTTCGCTGTCATATTTTACCCTGATATTCAATCTGCATTCAGACATCCTAACGTTCATCATCCTCTACAACAATCTAATCCCTATCTCGCTCATCGTGACCATGGAAGTTGTCAAGTTCCAGCAAGCGCGGCTTATTAACGATGATTTGGACATGTACTATGCCCGCACTGATACTCCAGCACTCTGTCGGACATCCTCTCTCGTCGAAGAACTCGGCCAGATTGAATATGTTTTCAGCGACAAGACCGGGACTCTCACTTGTAATGAAATGGAGTTCCGCTGCTGCAGTATCGCGGGGGTTGCGTATTCCGAGGTAGTCGACGAGGCGAAGCGGGGTGAAGGAGAAGAAGCGAAGGAGAATGGTTGGCGGACGTTCGCAGAGATGAAGGCTTTGCTGAGCGAAAACCAAAACCCTTTCGTGGATGCTCGGACGGCAGGTTCCATTGCCTCTGCGGAAGAGACCATGGAGAGGGAGGTGTTGAGGGATTTCTTGACCCTCCTGGCCGTTTGCCACACAGTCATTCCAGAGGTCAAGGATGGGAAGACGATCTACCAGGCGAGCAGCCCTGACGAAGCAGCCTTGGTTGCTGGAGCAGAGATTCTAGGGTACCAATTCCACGTACGCGCCTTTTCTCCCCGTTTTAGTTGAAGTACTGAACAGGATAACCACAGACCCGAAAGCCTAAGTCCGTCTTTGTGAACATCCAGGGCCAGTCGCAACAGTTCGATATTCTCAATGTCTGCGAATTCAATTCGACGCGGAAACGGATGTCCACGGTTGTACGGATGCCTAGCGGAAAGATAAAGATCTACTGCAAAGGCGCGGATACTGTGATCCTGGAACGGCTTAGCAAGAACCAACCATATACAGAGAAGACACTAGTTCACCTCGAGGTATGGCCCTCTATCTTGCGGGTTTATCGTTGTTCACAAGTCATAAGGACTATGCGACCGAAGGCTTGCGAACGCTGTGCCTTGCTTATCGTGATATCTCAGAGCAAGAATATCGACAATGGTCTGCCATCTATGATCAAGCTGCAGCTACCATCAACGGTCGCGGTGACGCCTTGGATCAGGCTGCAGAGTTGATCGAGAAGGAGCTCTTTCTCTTGGGAGCAACCGCGATCGAGGACAAGTTACAAGATGGGGTCCCCGATACTATCCACACCTTGCAGATGGCGGGAATCAAGGTAAGTTGTGTCCCCCTGATCTGCCCGCCAACTCACAGTCGCCAATAGGTCTGGGTACTCACAGGCGATCGACAAGAGACGGCCATCAACATCGGCATGTCGTGCAGACTCATTTCTGAGTCCATGAATATGGTGAGCCAAAGCCTTTCATATGTCGTGATTGCCCACTAAGTTCGAATCAGGTTATCGTGAATGAGGAAAGCGCCCACGAGACGAAGCAATTTCTGGACAAACGGCTATCGGCGATAAAAAACCAACGAAGTACAGGAGACCTCGAAGACCTGGCTCTCATCATTGGTGCGCGTTGCATTTTACCGGAAGTTGCTTCATTTATTGATTCACAACCAGATGGGAAGAGCTTGGGCTTTGCCCTGGAGAAGGAGATGTCCAAGACCTTCCTAGAGCTTGCCATAATGTGCAAAGCTGTAATTTGCTGTAAGCCTTCGCTTGTAACCTGTCCACGCAACTCAAAATGTTTCAGGTCGTGTCTCTCCCCTCCAGAAGGCTCTCGTGGTCAAGCTGGTGAAGAAGAACCAGAAGGCAATTTTGCTGGCTATTGGTGACGGTGCGAACGACGTCAGCATGATTCAGGCCGCTCATGTTGGTGTTGGTATATCCGGAGTCGAGGTTTGCGTTTTACTTTTCTGAGACAGACATTTTCTCATGTTTTTACAGGGTCTCCAAGCTGCCCGTTCTGCGGATGTCGCGATATCTCAATTCCGGTTTTTGAAAAAGCTCCTACTCGTGCATGGTGCTTGGAGTTATCGCCGGTTATCGAAACTGATCTTATGTTTGTGCCTTCAGTTCTGTCAAAAAAACCGTAACTGATTGAGAGACAGACTCATTCTACAAAAACATCGTGTTGTATATGACACAGTTTTGGGCACGTCAAGTTTCTTTCCCTTCGTACTCACTTGCTGACACAGACCAGTTTGCTTTCTTCAATAACTTCTCGGGGCAAATTGCCTACGAATCGTGGACGCTGTCGATGTATAATGTACTATTCACCCTGCTACCGCCACTCGTCATCGGTATATTCGACCAATTTGTGTCTGCCCGGATATTGGACCGGTATCCCCAGTTATATATCCTCGGACAGAAGAACGTGTTCTTCACGAAGACCGCGTTCTGGTTGTGGGTGGGTAATGCGTTGTACCACAGCCTTGTCAGTCGCATCTCCTCTCGACATCTTGTCCAGTGTTGACTATCCACGCAGCTCCTTTATGGCTTCTCCATCATCTTGTTTTGGGGAGACCTCAAACAGGCCACTGGATTTGACTCCGGACATTGGTATTGGGGAACGGTGCTTTACCTTGCTGTCCTCCTCACAGTCCTTGGCAAGGCTGCCCTGATATCTGAGTAAGCCACTTTCTCTTGTCAAGTCCGTGTACTGATACTGTGAATCGTAGCCTATGGACTAAATATACCGTTGCTGGTAAATCTTGCTCCCTCCGACCGTTACTCGCACTGACTCGTTGATCAGCGATACCCGGTTCATTCGTTTTTGCGATGGTCTTTCTTCCGTTCTATGCTTTTCTTGCACCGGTCATCGGCTTCTCGCAAGAGTATTCTGGTCTTGTACCCCGCCTATGGACAGATGCTATCTTTTACCTGGTTCTGCTTCTCATACCAACAGTATGCCTGTGTCGTGATTTCGCATGGAAATAGTGAGTCCTCAGTGTCGATGCATGTGTCCGGTCTATTATATGATCCTTATAGCTATCGGCGGACGTACATGCCGTCGTCGTATCATATTGCGCAAGAGCTGCAGAAATACAACATCCCAGACTATCGCCCACGACAAGAACAGTGCGCGCATCCCATCGATCTAATACATCGCTCAGCGCTCACCTTGTGCTCTGTAGATTCCAAAAGGCGATCAAGAAGGTTCGTGCCGTCCAGCGTATGCGGCGGAATCGCGGTTTTGCTTTCAGTCAGACGGAAGATGCTGGCAAGCAAGATCAGGCCAAGCTGATCCGAGCATATGATACGTCAAAGAGCGATAACAAGCCGTCAGGTTACTAGATGCTGATGCGGATTTGGAACAATGTACATGTATTCATCCCTTATATTATTATTCTGCTATCCCTTTGTACGACCACTTGAGTGCGTCGAGCGCGGGAATGTACTGTCTGGGGTGGACGGTGTTGACAGTGGTCCAATCACGGTTGCATGCAGTTGGCAGCACCAACTTGAGCAATCTATCGCCGGAGCCTAAACTGGCAGGAGCAGTTATATAATAGAATGAGAGCGGTGAGACGGAACCGAAATGCAATGACGTCGGGATAAGTAAATACTTGGTGAGGCTCGGCTGCTGCGCATTAGGGCAAGCCAGGGAAGCCATCAACACGGCATTGATACATCTGCCGATGAAACTCGAAGACGTAGTACCAGGCGGATCATGGCCAATATGCAAGAGCGCTGCTCCCCCTGAAGTGCTCCCCTGGGCGGTGCAGGCCCTTCATATGAAGGATGTTGCCTCGTCCATGTCCAGCAGGGCCCGTGGCAGTTGTGACAGGAGTAAGAGACTACGGAGCTGTTCGACATCCGCTACTATCCCCATGTGCCCCATCGCCTTGGCTGGGATGCGGGATCTTAGCAAGAGGAAATACTCGGGAATCACGAGAAAAGATGGAGGTTGGAGAGACAAATGGGGTGGAAATGGGCGCGGCGACAAGGGCTCCAGGGTGCGGCCAGAGCGCGCCATCGCTTCAGCCTAGATTGCGTAGCACTGCGATGTGATACTTAACAGGGAACCAGACGCAGCTGGAAAAGGCAGCCGAGGCGTGTTTGCACCGTGTTTCCGTAACAAGCCATGACAACAGATCCCTGATAAACAACCGCTCCAGGTTACCATCCATTATATTCTCCTTGCAGTTGCCGCGTCTGTGCCCTCCTCGTTAGTACTACCACCACGAGACTGCGTCTCTTTTCTTTCTTTTCTTTCTCTTTCTTCTAGACGTTTCGCCCACTACGCTCGTTTTGCCCTTGTCCGCGTCGGGAACGCCAACTCTTTCGGGACCGCCATGTCTCTCAAAGCAGAACTCGAAACTTGGGCCGCGGCCCTCAAGGCGTACGATGAGGAGGACTTTGAGAAGGCTCTCGACCTCTTCTCTGTCAGTAGCGCTGGCATCTGCTTTGTTCTCGCTTGCTCACGGTATCATCAGCGCATCGCCGAGTCGTCCAAGATCCTGACAAACATGGGCCTCATCTACGCGACCCTGGGGGAGCATGAGGCGGCCGTCGAGCGGTTCATCGAGGCCACTGGTCAGGACTCATACTTGGCTGTTGCGTGAGTGCAGATTCCTATCTTTGTTGCCATGTTACCGACGCCGCGTGCAGTTACTTCCAGTGTGGAGTGTCCAATTTCCTGTTGGCTCGATATGAACTGGCGTACAAAGATTTCGAAGAAGCTTTACTTTACTTGCGGGGAAATCAAGCAATGTGGGTGGCCATACGATCCCGCCAATTGTGTTGTTCACCCGGGTATCCCTTTTGTGCAGCAACTATGAGCAGCTCGGCCTCAAGTTTAGACTCTTCTCCGCCGAGGTGCTGTTCAATCAGGGTCTTTCCCTCATTTACCTCGGACGCATGGAGGAAGGCCTAGCAGATATGGAGGAGGCGAAGCGAGTCAAGGCAACTGACGAACATAACGTTATCGACGATGCGATCCAAGATCGCGGTGAGGGCTACACCGTCTTCAGCATTGTGCGTCATCTTTCACAGCACCTGTGTTCTTCCCTAACAAGTGGCCTACAGCCTGTCGGGGTTTTGTACCGACCCTCGGAGAAGAAATTGATCAATGCCAAAACCAAAGATTACATGGGGAAAGCTGTATGTAGATTCTCGTCCTCACTTGAATTTCATAGCTGACCTTTTTGCAGAAACTTATTGCTTCTAGCGACTCGAGGGACACCACCGTCGGATTCTCCGGCATCGATCGTCTACAGCAGGGTATCACCCCGACGGGTATCTTTATAGATGGCGAAGCTGCACTCGCCCGCAGCAATACTCGAATCCCGAACCCTGCACGTACGTCTGTTGTCCGACGTACCTTCCCCCCAGTATCTCACTACCTGTATATTATCAGGAGCGGAAAGTGACGCACCGAGCCCCCTTGCCAGATCGAAAACCACACTCAATGTTCCCAGCAATGCCCGGGAATTGACATCTGGTGGAGATGCTGGCGGTAGATCCCCAGGCGGTGCAGGGGGGGCACCTGTTCGCAGCAACACTGTTCTGAACACCGCGCGTGCATCTCCCAATGCAGGAATCGGCGGTCCCGTTCGTGGCCTCAGTGTACGGCGGGACAATCCAAGCGCCAACAACGAAAGTGCTGCGCCCCCGGCTCCTCCAGCGAAAGGTAAGTTAACCTCTACCTGTGAACATAAATGAATACCGACCCCCCTGCTGCAGCGCCACAGAGTCGTCTCACAGAAATTTACGATGATTATCTGGATGCGTACACCGAAGAGGCTCCACCGCCGATGCCCAATGCCCCACCGGACCGCGTTGCTGCCTGGGCTCGGTCGAACACCTCGCCAGCGGCCCCTGTCACCCCCGGACCCGGCTTCGGTCGTAGTGGAAGCCGGAGCGCCCCCACCAGCAATTACGCGCCGAGCTCGTTTGGCGGTGGCGGTGGATCTATGAGACGGCGGATGACGAGACGCAACACGCGCAGAATCCAGAGTGCTTACGAGGAGGAAGAGGAGGGATACGCTAGTGGCGAAGATTACGATGGCCCATTCGAGCTGGTCAAGATCCGGGTGAAGGTGAGATCGCTTTCGCATTTCTTTCGGTTCCGCGGACGTAATCCTGACTTGCTGCAGCTTCACTATGAGGACGACGTGCGTGGAATGGCGCTGACGCCCGAGACTCCGTTCGAGGAGTTTATGAACACGGTCACCGCCAAATTCGGCAAGGATATCAACGGCCTCATCCTCAAATTCAAAGACGAGGATGGCGGCAAGGTGTCGATGCGGGACGAGTCCGACTACGAGCTCGCTATCGAGACCGCCCGCGAGAGCTCCAAAGGCAAGCCAGAGGGCAAGCTCGAAATTTGGTGCATCGATATCTAGCGCTTTTTTCTCTCCGCGTTGAGGGTCGGCTGGCCCAGAGTCGCTGGTCATGCTGTTTACCTTTTCCCTTTTTCATCGCATATCATTGGATTCACCTCACATACACTGCTTACTGCTTTATCTTAACCCCCGCATCTGCTTGGTTGGATCTCATCGCTCCAGTCTTTGCTCACGTATGTTTTTTTTTTTCAATGGTTGTCGGGAATACCGTATACCGAAGTCTTTTGTACTACAACTGTACAATATGCAAGAGACCTGGCACCATATGATAGCGGGTGAATGACTCTTACATAATATAATTAATCCTCCTTAGAAATCCGTTCAAATCTTCGTGGGATTTGCAGGGGCGGGTATATAGAGTATATACCGGACTGCTGACATCCGCTGGGTACCCCGCTGGGTACGTGCCCATGAGCTAAGCGGCGTACCCAGTCACAATATACGATGTACCCAGGATCCGGCTTGCCGCGGCCGAGGTGGCCCCGATCAGATCAATGAGCACTGCCCCAGGCCACGCGACCCGAAGCGGCTTCCTTCCCACGCCAATGCAGATCATTGCCGTCAGCTTCTCTCCCAAGTGAGGGCGCGTGCCGCCGCAGACAGCATTCCGCTACCTTAGAACCTGAGCCCCTGGTGCTCATAATTCCCTATTGAACCTCAGTCGGCACCCTTGGGCTGTAATTCTACAATACATCGGCGGCTCTCTAATCCATCACAAACGGCCACTCTCGCTTATTTTCTGTGCATTATCTGGCCCGACTTGGTCTACTTGTGCTATCTTGAGCAAGGTCCGAGCCATCGATCTCTGGTCTGGAGGCTACACTATCGAAACGGGCTGACGTGCATTTTTTTATGCGACCTCTATCCTTATTTCTTGCTGCTTGCCTCCGGACAACATCGCCCGACCTCTGCTCTTCCACTTGGTCTTCAACGCCTCTTATTATCCGATCCTATTGCATAGGCGTGTCAAGGTGCGCTCATAGGATTCAACGCGTAAAATACACACCTAGAACTCATACTCTGCCACTTTTAGCTTCGTAGCTGTCCGACAGACATTGACAGCAAACTGTCGATTGTAAGAGGCACGTATTCTTGTATATTTTAGCATATCGTGCGTCTCTTACCCATTCTCACTGCTCAAGGGACACTAAACCATGCTCTCTGCAGCGGCATATGTCGGATCCAAGATCCAGCCCGATCCGTCCTGTGCACTTTGTGCCGTTTACTACACCCTCCCCTACGTCCTTGAGTCGTAAACGACAGCGTTTAAATGTGACTCGCCCATCATTGCCACCCAGAACGCCAACTCATCGTGTACCACCTTCTCTGCCGTATTCTCCGTACCGCTTTAATTCCAATAACGAGGTGGTCGATAATCCCAGACCACCTGTCATATCTCCGGCCTCTGTCGCCCCTTCTTGTCCTGTTGAAGATGCCATGAAGCGCTCCTTAGCCAAGTTGGAGGCAGAGTCTCAGGCACTTCGGCAGGCTATCGCAGCAGAGGAACAGGCGGACAAGGAGACGAAGGATACATATGCCCGCCATGTTACCAATTATCAAGTGTGGTGGGATGCATCACAACAAGAGAAAGTGCGTGGGAATGCTTCCCTCGTAGCAATTCCCGCGTTTCCTATCATCGCTTCTAAAGTGGCATTGTTTCTTCAGTATGAAACAACGCGGCCTCAGGTAAGCATTAATTGCCAAGTGCTTCCCGCGCACTCTTTGATTTTATATTTAGAAGCGTAAACGGGATGACGGATCCGCATCCACGGGAACCGTTGGAGTTTCGCATGTGAAACAAGTAATCTCTGCACTCGAGCATTGGCGCAGCAACAACCAGCATCTATATCCTGACGTTCGAGAAGCCCAAATAGGCCTGAGATTTGATTGTCGCATCAAAACTTTCGAAACTGCCGCAGCCCACAAAGAACCTCAACGGATCAAGATGTCGCACACCCTCAAGGCAAAGGGTACAAATGCAGGTACGTGGTTTGCTATCTGACACCTCGCCCTGACTCATTACCGATTTCTTTTAGACACTTTCTCATCTGCCGATCTCAAGAGGTGTGCAGGATGGTGTCTCACGGATTTCAAGGGACCAATGAACATTTACATTGGTATCCGTGACCGTGCAATGCTTCTGACATCGTGCTCCGTCGCATTCCGTGGTGATAGCACACGCAGCCTCCTTCTTTCGGATCTATTCATAACCGATGTCATTATTAACGCAAAGGGACTCGGCGAAACGATACCGGTATGCTTCCTGCTTCACATCCCGTTCACCTTTCATATTGTTTTCAGGCTCTCACGCTGCTTGCTGACAATGCCAAGCACAATCAAACTGGTAGAGTCGACGAACATGGAGCCTTCAGACATCAGCAAGTCGAGTTGTGTCCTGTGGCAAGCATTGCGTTCGTTTTATTCGCATATTTCCATGTCCGGAACTGTTCTGTCCCCAATTTCATTCCTGACTTCTCGGCCCCCGACTATGGAGACTTTGGAAAGCGGGAATGGTACGGAATGCATCTATTTCCGGCTGGCAAGGATGATATGGACGAAATGGGATATGACAGTAAGCTCGTCTCTATGACCTACAATATATTGCTGAATGGGAAACCCTTAGATCATCGGAAGCGTATCAACCTCATCTATGAGAAAAATGGCATCAATATATCAAAAGTAACTCATGCCGGACGCGCTTACACCGTGAAAACGGCGCGAGAGTATGGCGCATCTGTGGATGGTGCCAAAGCATTGGGTGGCTGGAGCGAAAGTGGCTCTTTCCGCCCGTGCTATGACCGCGCATTGCCTGTTGACGCACTGCTTGGTGCAGCTATGTTCGATGCTGCGAGGCCCGAAGCACACTTTCTAGCTCGGGACTGTTTAGGTCTGTCACCACGCCCAGTCCGTTTTATTTCATATCCTCTAACGATGTACAACAGAACCACCTTCAGAACTTCTGCGGCAAATATTCCCTTGGGTCGAAAATGAGCGCTCCGCTCTTGATGCTCGGGAGAAGGGGAATACCTTAGCCCGAGATATTGCTTTGCGGCAGCTATTCAAACTCCTTATCTGGTTCCGCTCCATCATCCTTCAAGACGGTGCTCTCCTGTATACCAAATACCCGAACTCTCCACTCTTTAATTATCCACCATTCAACTCCCCACAATTCCGTGCCTTTGCTGCGACGTCTGCTGATCGAATTGCCGATGCGGAGGCCCTTGCGCGTCTTGCCCTAAAAAACCTGCCCCAGAATCTTGTGCAAGGGTTCCAGGGCGCGATGTCGGGAGTCTCCCTCGCTCAGAAAGCTGGGCGCGATGAATCTCGTGCCCATATGCAGCAACTCGAAACAAAAATCGAGTCCTTGGCAAGGGGGTTGGCAGATTCACAAGGCACACACCAACGAATTGCAAGGAGCAGCCGCTCAGCTGGTACGTCAAATTTTCCTCTCGGTTGCTTCATTCAGATTGACCTATCATTCCAGTTTCGCTGCCTCCGCCGCTGTTGTCTGCATCCATTTCCCCTGTTACTATCTCTCAGGCGACTTCATCGCGGCTCGGGCTTGACTCTTTTGACGCTTTGCTGTCTTTTCCCACCCCCTTTGTTGGCACCTTTTCATCTCTGTCTACCGTTGAACCCATCGGTTGTCTTTCCCAGCATCTCCCCTCTGCGGAATTGGTTCAATCGAGCAACTCGACGTCGGACGTGTTGGCTTCTGCTTCTGCCTCCATTTCATCGTCACCTTCGCCCGCAACCCTGACCTCTGGCTTTTCTTCAGCTCAAACTACAGCATGGAGTATCCTTGCCACCCAGTATTCGGAACCTCGTTTGCGCAGGCACCAGTGGGAATGGGTTGAGAAAACGGGGTCGTTTCTTCCGAAGTACACGTTCCAGCCAGTGCCAAAAATCACCGACATCTGGACAGAGTGGGCCAATGGACTGGATGGATTCCTTTCCATCCGCGAGCTTAACGAAGGGTGGAACGCGAAGTGGAAGCGCGATACTCAAGCCATCAAGAGTGAGTACAGCCGACGCAAGAAGGTCATTGATTTAATCGAGCGTCTTCGGTCCAAACCAAACTGGAACCTGGAACTTGCGCTGCGCTTCATACGCGAGACATATGAGACTGGGAAGGACTCGTTTCGAACAACACGTGCCTTCTGTGAGTATCTCCAGAGCTCGAAGACAGGTGGCTTTGCGCAAGCGGTGGAGAGATCCAATTCATTCATTAAGTAGTTCTAATCTAGGTAGAATTACTTTGGAACTTGATTTTATCTCATGCTCGACATCTATACACAATTATTGAGGGTACGAACTGTCATCAACGAGGCTTTGATTGGTGATGTGATGGCCAATCAATATTCTCAACCGCCCATTCGATACCCACTGGTACTTAGCAAGTTCTGCAATAAAAAAACCTCAAGAATGAACCAGACTGGAAAGGAATTTCCCGGCTAGAAAGCCTGGAGACGGCTGAACAACTTGCCGGTTATTGTGACCGGATGCTGAAACAAATTAAATTACAAGCAGTCATGGGCAGACTTCTTAGCCCCCAACGAGCTTTCTTGAGCATAATAGAACCAAGAATCAATTGTTTTATACCTCCAATAATTTTTTGGAGGAGAGAAAGCGAACTTTGTTCCGGATGCCAAAACAAATCAGATGACAAGCAGCATTCTGCCATGGGCAGACTTCTTGGCCCCAAGATTTCAATTAGCATTCTTGAGCATAACAGAACATAGAATTAATCGTTTTCTACTTCACAGAATTTTTTGGGGCCATGGAAGAAAGTGAGCTTTGGTCTGGATGCTAAGATGGTGTGTCTCAAGAAGATTCTGTCTATCCTCGAATTGGCTACTAAATGAACAGAATCTGAACTGACATAATCATTATGATCTTGAAAACGATGAGTTTTGCCCACTCAGAATTTGTGCCATGGACACATACCTGATATTATTTCAAAATATATCCGAGCAATGCTTGAGCGGTGTTTCGGGTCAACTGTGAGTCGTGGTTTGGCCCTAAATAACAGGAGTTTATTCACCCCCTTCTTGAGAATGATTGGCAGAGTATTGGGCCACTGAGTATGGTAAAATTGGATTGTAATTTACATGAAAACATATAGTAGCATTGATATCCGAAAGTTTTCAGGACTCTGTGTCAGTCGTGGGATGGTCATTCTCCCATTTCTGAAGGAATGCCTTGAGCGCCTCAGCTCCTGGAGTCTCTGCTTCTTCCGATTTAGTAATCTCCAAAATTACTTCGTTGCTCCGGTGTGGCCCATTCCCAGTGTACACTGAAATAATCCGTGCCATGTTAATAGCTTCAGATAGTGAAGTTCTACCCAGATTCAGCGCATCTTTAATCGCAGCTTTCGTAATTGTCTATACAGAGAGGTAAGCGACAGCTAGGCCGAGTATTTGAATGTGTGGCTTACTTTTCCCTGAGACATTTCTGCGGGCCGAGGCTTTTGGTAGAAAGTTGCAGAGACTTCGGCAGCAAACTGCCAGTACTGGACTCGATCGATGTTCTGAAGTATCTTGCCTTGATTGGCTTGAAATTTCTCGTATCCGGCGTGAGATTTGATCTTGTCCTTGAGCCAGGTGATTTGCCTAGCGGTCGGCTGCCTGATTCGGGTCGCAGCAGGACTCACAGGAGCCGTGGGCGGTGTAATGAGACTTTTTAAACCGACAGCTGGATCAGGAGATGGGCTACTCTTGTCATGGATAGTTTGAAGTGTCTTTTATGTGTTGTCAGTCAAGATGACTTGCACAGAAAAGTGAGAAATACAAACACGATCAACTCGGAGGTTCAATCGGCTATCCTTGGGGATAACAAGGTATGTCGGATTCGATTTAACAGCCTGGACATCCTCATTGGGGTCCAGGTCAACAAAATTCTCGGTGTACTTATGATCCAGGCGATCCGGAACACCGATTCTGCCTTTCCCTTGTAGTTCAAAGATCAGTAAAGTAAAAATTATATCAGTGGTCAACGAACCTTGAATTTTACTCAAAGACATTTGAAGTGCCTCAAGAATTTCGGCCGCATTGGCACGCCACTCGCCTTCTTCGCATTCCTTAGAGTCGACCATGGCAACCAGAATTCGCTGTGAGGTATTTGTTGGTCCAAAACTGCTTCGTCTGTCGTCAATAAGTAATTGAATGGCTTTTAGAGGGTCTACAAAATCTGTCAATAATGATATTGGTCAGTGGATGTATCAAACTTACCCGGAATATGTTGCAAGTTGGAGGTGTTGGTCAAGTCGACATTAGGCTCTACTCGGTTAGGGGAAGGAGAACCATCGGGTCTCGGCATTTCTTGCTGATTCCCGAAGGCCGGTTTGGTGGTCGTAAAACCTAGCTTTGGATTAAGCAGAATCTCCTGCATCTCATTCATGTTGGCCTTGGAAAGTTGTCCACGGGGGCGCGGCCATTTTGCAAGCTGACTCTCTATCAAGTTCACGAGATCCTTACGTTTCAAACCAGCACTAGAAAGATCTCAGAAGGTTTCACAGCCATTAAAGGTACAAAATAATCACAAGTCGGCTGCAACATAAGGACGTTCCATGTCGGTCGATGTGCGGTAGGAAGGATGGGACGAATGGGTGCGACAAGCCCCTGAGTTCTTGCCAGCCCAGGGGTCTTATGTCTTGCCGCGATCCGATGAACTGAACATATTCCGGATGTCGATCGGTATGGTTCCAGCGTGACGCAGATGCAAACCGACGATCGAACAGATTGGACTTTGTTCAATCGGCATTTGTTCGATTGGACGTGCTAAAAGCCCGAACGGTGCCACCCGAAAAGGCTATTCATCTCAAAAAGGCAATGCCGTGTGCGGGGTACCCAGTCTGATATATTTGGCGCTATTACATAAGGTACCCGTGGTGCCCACGAGGGTGCCCGCAGTCAAGGTACATTTTACTCTCAAGTAGTTTCTATCGTTGAATAGCCTACGTCAACCCATGCGCGCATCGCATCGCCATATCGGATTGTGAGCCACAGCATGCTGAGGCCGTATGTAAATGAGAAATCCACTTCAATGGTTGTTGCGCTTACAAAAGCCGCCCCATGCAAGCAGTCCGACAACTGTATATGTGGGCACAATGCCGAAGTAGCCTATGGAGGGAAGAAGTCCCGAGATCGCGAGGGACAACAGGAACGAGCGGACCCCTCTGGGTACACGAGCATTGTTTAGGCGGTATCCTGCGCTACGCAGTGAGGTACTTACACACTGGCAGCCATGATCTCCGCGCTGCGGGAGTGCATCACGTCGACAGCGTACGCGCTGGACGGGCTGAGGACCAGGTCGACGCCCAGGCCGTTGAAGAAGAAGGATACGAGGTTGAGGGCCAGGCCGAAGGGGCCGCTCACGAAGTGTGTTATGAGGCCGCACAGGACGACGGACAGCGGCACGAAGGTCGCGGCGCCAAAGAGCGTCGCGCGCAACCTGTCCTCGGGACCCACGTCCCCCCGCGGCGCTTCCGCCATTTAACGATGATGCGGTCCGAGAGCATCCCGGCTAGGGGGGCGCCGACTTGGAGGAGGTTATTCGCGGATAATGTGGAATACATGCCACTGCTCACTAATATTGCCAACACCCATCGGAAAGAAGCAGGCGCCGATTATTGCTTCGTTGGTGATGTTATATCGGGCACCCTAGAATATGAAGTACGTGTTCGGCGGAGCGTGAAACACAGGGACTCACGATAGTGTATGCTATCGGAACCAAGAGCGCTTGGGATATAGATCGTCAGTGCCTCTTGAGTCAGAGACGTGCAAAAGAAAGTACCATAGTCCGTATATAATACGGTGGTGGCAGCCAGTGTCTAACCCAAAAGGGTGATGATCACATGAGAACAACAAGAACGATACATACTACGAGCATCAGGTTCGGACTCCGCAGAAGCCATAAGCCCGAAAATGGATTGAGCCACACCCATTTAAACTTGCGGCTTCCTTGCTGCTGGTCGTCGCTCCCGACCGCGATCTCCAGTTCGATTTTATCCATCCCCATCGAACCGGGGTGGGATGTCTCGGGCAGCAGCATGAGCATGCCCAGGTAAACGAAAAGGCCGACGAAGAAGAGGCCGAGTTGGACGTTTCGCCAGGACGAGTATTTTGCTTTTTTCCATTAGAGAGCGCAGGGTTAAGATTTCACAAAGTACCTCCCCAGCCTAGAGGCAGTTGTTTCAGAAACTGGTTCATCCAACAGGAACATAGTTACCTCCCACGATAGGCGCTATCGCGTTCCCCACAAGTGAAGCCTGCAAAGTCACGAATCCGTGGACATGCACAGGGCAACGCAACTTACGGCAAAGAAGATACCCATGGCCGTGCCTCGTTCAGTAAGTTTGTAAATGTCGCCGATAACTCCACCACCTGGAAGCATGGTAAGAAAGCTGTCTCCGTGGGATGTGCATTGTACAAACCAACGGATATGCCCCCAGACGTCCCAAACGCCTGGATGACTCGGAACACCATCAGCTGGGAGATGGTCCTCGACTGCGCGACCCCGAGGGAGCCCAAGCACAGCAGCGGAAGACCACAGAGGTACATCGGCCGACGGCCGTCTACGTCTGTTTAGATGATAGGGTGACCCGCCACGCGTTTATTAGACTCACAGAACCCGGAATAGGTCGCAAACAGCATGCTGCCCAGAGCGGCGCCAGTTATGGAGAGACTGACGGCGAAGCTGCATATGTCATTTGGTCACCAATATCCAGATAAATCAATGACCGAAATCGCTGCGTGCGTACCTGACGATAGGTCCAGTCGAGTCGAGATCCGCCGCAATCCGTGGTATGGATGGTATGAATGAGCCGCTCGCGAACACTGCTCGACGGTTCAAGCCAGCGGGGACATGCGTCGGAAATCATCGATCTTACTGGGTAGGATCGCGCTGCAGCTGACCAGCGCGATAATGACGCGCTTCCGCGATGCGGAGAAGCGGTTGTACACGGCCTCGTGCGCTAGTTCGGTGGCAGAGAGGACGAGCGGCGACTCTTCAGACGCCATTATCGCTTTCGCAGGTACCGTGGTGTAAGACCAAAAGCGATATCAGCGTGTCAGGGCTGAGTCAGAGAAGTTCTTCACTTCGAGTCATATGGAGTAAAATGGTGTAACTTTTGCTGTCGATACCATTCACAGATCTGTAGTTGACTCATGCAAAGCGAAGTGAAAATCGCCACTGCAAGCAAAAGATAAAGCTAGAACACAAGTTGACAACAACGGTGACAGAAATGCTTGGTCAAGCCGGTTTATTAGACGTACGAGAAACAAGAGGACGACTAATAGCTAGTGGTGACTTGGACGCGCAGTGGATGTTCTGCGTCGAGGACATTGGACAAGTAAGCTCGCTTACATCATCGATCTGACCATCAAGAAAAGTTCTGTCTTCAAGCTCTTCATGGGTCTCTCTGGCAGGAAGCAAAAACAACGCATCGGGGCGGACCCGCGCAACTTGACTTGGGCAGACGGTAATCATGTTGACTACTCGATGCGTTCTGTACTCAATTCTGCTCTGCAGACGCGGCGAAGTTTGGCTCCAGCTATCTCTCCAAGTTCGGATGGGACTCGTCCAAAGGGCTCGGTGCGTCAGGCGACGGCCGAATATCGCACATCAAGGTGTCACAGAAGCTGGACATGCTGGGCATCGGCGCCGCACAGCAGAAGGACCCGAATGGTATCGCGTGGAAGCAGAACAAGGACTTTGAGCGGCTGCTGCAGCGACTCAATGAAGGCGCGGAGGCGGCAAAGAAGGAGGAGGAGGATGTGGAAGAGGGGGACGACGAGAAGAAGCGGAAGAGGGAGGATGGTGAGGAGTCAGCGGTGAAGAAAAAACGGAGCAAGTCCGACCCAGTAGTCGAGGTTACCGCCGTTGTAGAGGCAGTCAAGCCGGTAGTTCCGCGTCACCGAGCGTATGTGAAATTTCTTATATATTTCTGCTACTATGACTGATCTCTGTCATTAGGCATCGCGCACGGGCTATTGCCGCCAAAAACATAGCGAACAAATCCGCTGCATCCATCGCCGAGATCCTCGGCATTGCGCCGACCCCAAGCACCTCTGCCTCAACTACGCCTCAAGCAACTCTGACGCCTTGTGACGACGTCGTCCCGCTGGAAAAGCTCACAACGTCCACCAAGAGCGTTGCTGATTACTTCAAGGAGAAGCTACTTGCCAAGGCAGGAAAATCAGGGCCCAAACACCTTCATCTTCGGAGGATATCAAGACTGAGAGCGATTACGACGCGCCCAGAGGAGGGCTTGGTTCATCGCGGCTGAAACTAGAAGATTCCCCAGAGCGCATGGGCCTTTCGAAGCTCTCTTCTTTGATGTCCTCCTCGTTCTTTGCAGCATCGTCGTCATCGGTCCTGGTTTCCTCTGAGGAAGTTGCTGTTGTCAAAGTTGAAGAGACCGAAATGACGGAGGAGAAGAAGAAAAAGAAAAAGTTGACAGAGGAGGACACTGGGAAGCGGAAAGACAAGAAGGGTAAACGTCGCCAGGAGGCGGAGGCTGAGGTGGACGAGGCGGAGGCCGCGACTCGTCTAGAGAAAAAAACGAAAAAGCGGCGGCAGGAGGAGTCTGCACAGGAGGAGAAAACTAAGGGCGTGTCGAAGGTCGATCCGGTCGATGAGGATGAGCGGAAGCGGGCCAAGCAGGAGAGGAGACGACTGAAGGCGTTGAAGGAGATGCAGGGACGAGTGGGCGAGTAGACCATTAGCCTGTGTGGGTGATCATGATTCAATAGATCGTTCCGACTTCAACGTTGATTCCTGGCAGTTCGAAGTGGTCGTTCTCTCGTCGAGCTCGTCGCTGCCGCCCTCCTCACCGTTGTCGTCGCTTCCATACTCCGCGGCGATCTGAAACTGAAATGCTACCGTCAATACTGAGCCCCATTACCTTACTCGACTCCAAATGTCCAACTCCCTCTCAACATGGACACCTCCCCCTCTACTTCGCCTACCAACGTCCTTTAGCTCCAGTAGCCACCAGTTCGATGGGAAAATCTTGTCGGTAGCTCATGTCGAACTGTCTTACGAGGCCGTAGACTCGAAACTCTGCCTCATTACACAGGTCCACGGTTGGTGTCCCAACTTATCATTTGTAGCATCTACAGCTATCTCATCAATCTCTAGTTAGCAGCAAAGCCGTCATCGTTCTGGACAGAGAGGGAATTTCTCGTTCCAAAGTACGCGCAAAAGACATTGATATCTTCCCAAAACTTGGTTGATAATGGTGCCAACTCAGAATGCCACGACGTTGATCCCCTGGTGTTCCACAGCAAACTTGTCATCCTCCGAGTCCCCAAATGCTCAAACATCTGGGATGTTATCCCCATTAAAATGGGTTTTCAACAAGCAAAGGTCGTTCCTCCTTTGCATGACTGTTTCCAAAGTCCTCCCAATGGAATATCATCAGATGCTCAAGAGTTCTTGGCTCTTGAGAAGGAACGCCAAGAAACCCCACCATCCCTATCAACGAATCTTTATATCGCTCAGGGAAGCGCATTTAATCTCAGACGACGACCTTGAAGAATCTTCAGTTCTACGTTCGAGGCCCTCGCCTATACTACAGTTGCTGCACAGTTGCTCTCTCCTCTCTTGCACCAGGATGTTGGAGGGCAAAGCCAGGACCCGTGAAACTAGTGCAGTCCCGAAATCAACCGCCTCCTTTGAATTATCATCGGAAATGACTACGATAACTTCATGAAAATGAAGTTCGATGACAGCATTCCTTCTAGCGCAGAGTAACTCGAAACTCTCAAATCCCTCCCTCAACCTCCAATATGGAGCGGGCCACTGGCAGCTCCCTGGCCAGAAGGGTGGCTCGTACCAGCTGTACCCAACTGCAGCATCCATACTCGTAGCCGAGAACTTCCCTGCATCATGCTCTCGTCGGAGCTAATCCGATATTACCATGCTGCGAGGGAAGCTCTCGCTTCACCTGATTCTCCCTCCAGCCATCTAGCAACTCAAGACTCCCTTGCAGCGGCAACGGCCAGCTCCATGAATGTGCTCATCTTTTGGTGACTGAATGAATGATTATAGCACTAGAACTTGACTGCACGTTGCCCATATTAACATATATACTATCCAGAATGACGGAAAGGCTTGAAGACACCCCTCCGAGCTCCAGCATGAAGGGAGTCAAAGGTCCTAAGTACGATAGGGCCATGGATTTGGACACCAGAAACATTGAGGCTGGTGCCTTGGTAGAGACGGTGTGGCTAGGGGCACCCCATGCCCTGGCGCTGAATAACCGTGAGGCTCTTCATTGGTCTAGAGACCCAAACATGATTAAAATTTGTGTTAGATGATTGGCTCAGCATAGCCCTGCCTGTTCCCG